>LN891203.1:63204-75743 GCA_900010015.1 Tuber aestivum
AGCACTCTGCTGCCTAATCTCACCCAAGGTTAATTGCTTCCTGGGGATCACCATCAGTTTTCCTCCTTCCTTGGTCGGCACCCCCTTAGTCGGAGTGAGGACCGAACCCCAGCTGCCACTGGATACCGATACCAGGGTCGGGTCAGGGGAAGGGGATCGTCCATCTCGTTTTCGTTCCGCAGGTGGGGGCGGCGTGGGTTCGGAGTCGGAGTCTGACCTGGCGCTAAGATCAAGCGTTCCTCGTCCATAGATTGCCTTGTGGCCGGGCGACATCATGGCCATCAGGGAGGGGGTGGAGTGACTCCTCCGAGCCAAGGGTGCCAACGTCCCTGGCGCCATTACTTCCACAACCACTTGAGACAGAATTCGTCTCTGAGGGGTTGACGCCCAACTCGATGGTTCCCCAACGTCGGGAGTGCTGATCTCTGGAGGGGCAGGGACGGAGGTTTCCGGGATCACTGCTTGTGAGTCACCAGGAGCCGAGGAGCTGTGGGATGGCGTAAATTCCGATCCCCCATCAGGATTGTGCCGGTCAAAGAATCCGGTAGTCGAAGCGAGGTCGACGCCGCATCCAGCCACACAACCCCTCCCCACCAAACAACCCTTCACAAAACATTCCACCTCTTTCATCATGACAGGCTTGGCATCAACGACCATCGCCCTAACCTCATTGTCAAATGCCTCATTCATGGTGTTGTCGCAACCGTAACTGTGGTCAAACGAGAGGAACTTGTAGTCACCTCCTGGGGCACGGTATGAGCGTGTCTCAAACTCGACAAGGTCGCGGCGGTGTTTGACAGCCCTGTGTGCAGGGACCGCGACGTCCAGGATAACCGAGGGCGTACCCAAGGTAAAGGGGGAAGGCTCAGCATCCGTAATCATGGCTGATGAAACCTCAAATGACAAGGCCGAAGCCTGAGGAGAGTGGGAGGGAGACGACATGTCTCCCCGCCCGACTGCACCTGGGATTACCGGGCTTAAACCACGAATATCTCGCCCAAAGTGCCTTCAAGGCCAGGTAGCACACCAACTCAACCCTAAGTGAGAGGAGAAAAGTAGCGTAGATGTTTCAGGTAGCGCGAAACAAAATCAACAAACAAAGTGCAAAATAAATAACCGAGCCGAAAAGCTTCAAAGTGGTAAAGAAATATCCCTGGCACCTAAGAAAGGGTGTCCGAAGCAGATTAGCAGATTGCTTGAAGAACATAAAATATCAGGGGGCACACCCCCTTATATAATAAGAAAATCCTCCCCTGATCACTAATACCAAAGAAACCCCTTGGCGTCGCACGCAGCCGCCATGTCTCCCTTATGTTCCGCCAAGTTCCGCCACGCGGCCGCATGTCCCAATCAAGTACCAAGAAAATCCCTCACATAGCAACCGGAAAACCCCAACCAATATATGCAACCAAGAATCCCATAACTGTTCCGTCTCCATAACTGGGTGGCCGTGACACTAGCCCCCCTCTCCGACGCCGAAGTCCCTTGAGCCGAGTTACTATCCCTTTGTAGGTTGTTGTCCATGGATAGCGAAAGGGTAACGATTGCACAGGTGCGTTATTCTGGTAAGGGCCCTGGCTTGTGGGGGTAATGTTCGTGGAACCGATCCAAAGCCTGGAGCCCATTTACAGAGTCGGCCGGTTCCCAGGTAGCCTCCGCATATCCTTTCCAATGGATAAGGTAACATAGGCAGTTGCGGAGGAACTTGGCATCCAGGACCTCCTCCACTTGCCATTCCTGTTCGCTATCTACCTCCACAGGTGGCGGCAGAGGTATTTCCTGGCCGGGGAGCGGATTGTGGGAAGCGAGGTCGAAAAGGGAAACATGGAACACATTATGAACCTTCATGGTAGAGGGGAGTTCCAAATGGTAGGCATGGGTACCAATCTGGGCGAGGACAGGGTAATGACCGAAACGCTTGTCGTCAAGCTTCACGGAGGATCGTTTGGTTCTGATGTTCCTGGTGTTTAACCAAACACGGTCCCCGATCTGGAAGTGAGGGGCTGGGAGTGTCCGTCTATCCGCGTATTCATGTTGTCGATCCTGGGCGAAGGCTATCTCGGTTTTCAGATGGTCGTGGATACCTTTGACGCGATCTACAAAGAGGCCAGCTCGCGGCTCATTGGAGGCTTCGTCAGGGGCATCCAGAAAATCCATGAGAGGGTCGTAGCCCTGGTTAGCAAAGAAAGGCGACAAACCGGCAGACTCGGAGGCGTGGTTGTTAGCCGCAAACTCTGCCATAGGGAGCCAGAGGGACCAGTCGTCCTGTTGGTAGTTAACGAAGGCTCGTAAATATTGTTCCATGATAGCATTGACGCGTTCTGTCTGTCTGTCCGTTTGGGGATGGAATGCCATGGACCTCTTTCTCTCGACCTAGAGTCGTTCGCAAACTGTTCTCCAGAAGTCGGCGGTAAACTGGGTACCTCTGTCAGAGGTGACCGTTCTAGGGAGGCCATGATGTTTCCAAACATGTTGGAGGTACAGGTCCGCGAGGGTGGGGGTGTCAATGGTGGTCCGACATGCGACTAGGTGGCGGATCTTGGACATCCGGTCGACTACCACCAAGATAGCACCATTGCCTTGGCTCCATGGCAGGCCAGTGACCAAGTCCATCGAGACATGTTCCCACGGGCGGTCAGCTATCGGCAGGGGACGTAGGATGCCAAAGGGGGCGTGCCGGGAGGTACGACTCCGTTAACATATATGACAGTTGGCCACAAAACGTCCAGTATCCAGTCTCATGCCAGGCCAAACATAACGCCGCGACATCAACTCATGAGTTTTGGCACGTCCTGGGTGTCCGGCGGAGGGCCGATCATGGGAGTCTTGTATCAACCGTTGGCGTAGTTCACCGTGTTGCGGGACGTAAATCCGATCCCGGTAGAGCAGCTTATCCCCATCGGGTTTGCATTCGTTTAGCGACAGGAGGCGGGAATGTTGTTCACCCTTGTCTAGGGCGAGGAGGACCTGGATGGAAACCGTATCAGTTTCAAATGCCTCCTTCCAAAGTTTTTCAATAGGGGACGCTCCAGTAGGGAGCGTAATGTTCGCCAACAAACTCAGAGACTGAGAGTTCAACACCACTTGGGTCCGGTGATTCTTTCGTTCCTCCACCTCCTCGGGGGTCTCGTTCTTCATCCGGGTTAATGCGTCAGCTTTACAGTTCAGCTTTCCAGGCTGGTATTCAATATGATAGTTAAACTGAGACAGGAACTCAGACCAACGGGCCTGTCGGTTGTTCAGTAGTCTCTTGCTGGTGAAGTGCTTGAGGTTGAGGTGATCGGTCAGGATGGTCACCTGTCTCCCCAGGAGGTACCATCGCCATTCCTCGAAAGCCCTAACTACGGCCATGAGCTCTTTGTCGTAGATGTCATAGTTGCATTCCACAGGACTGTGCTTTCTGGAATAGAAGGCAACAGGGTGGAGGCGTCCACTGTCATTCTTTTGAGACATGATACCGGCGGAGACCAAGTCGGAGGCGTCAGTTTCGATGACCACCTCCTTGTGGAAATCAAAGTGTGCGAGGACAGGGGCTGTGGTGAAAGCTTTCTTCAACCGGTCAAAGGCGCGTTGACATTCAGGGGTCAATACAAGGGGGCAGTTCTTTTTGGTAAGGGCGGTGAGGGGGTGTGCCAGCCGGGAGAAGGCGCGAATGAACCGGCGGTAGAAGTTACCAAAGCCTAGGAAGGCGCGGACGTCGCGTACACCGTCAGGGACGGGCCACCCCGTGACGGTCTCCACCTTGGGGTTGTCCATCCGGATGCCCTTGGCGCTGATGATGAAGCCTAGGTACTCCACGTGGGTGACGTGGAACTCACACTTCTGTGGCTTGGCTTCCAGTTCGGCATCCTGCAGGGCTTTCAATACCCATCGTACATGTCCGACATGTTCTTCTTCATTCTTCCTATAAACGAGGATGTCATCAAGGTAGGCCGTGCAGAACCTATCTAGTCCCTGACGTAGGACCTTATTGATGAAGGCCTGGCAGGTGGCGGGGGCGTTGGTGAGGCCGAAAGGCATGACATTGGAGTCAAAGAGTCCATATCGGGTGTGGAAGGCCATTTTCCACCGGTGCTTCTTATCCACTAGGACTTGGTTATAGGCCCTGCGGATGTCGATCTTGGAGCAGATGTTGGCCTCAGCGATGTTCATAACGGTTTCTGTTAACAACGGAAGGGGCGCTCTGTCTTTGACCGTCCCTTTGTTCAACCCTCGGTAGTCCACGCATAGTCGCAGCGTGCCGTCCTTTTTCTTGATGAACAATTCAGGCGAGGCCGCAGAGGAGGTCGAGGGGCTAATGAAGCCTTTATCCAGATTTTCATCAATCCATCCTTTCAGAGCAGCTAGCTCGAGTGGGGCCAGATTGTAGAGGGGGCCAAAGGGAGGGGTGAAGCCGGGCTTTAGGGGTATCTCGTGGTCGATCCCTGGTCGACTAGGGGGCAACTGGGTTTGATTCTTTTCTAGGAACACAGGGAGAAAGTCTTGGTATTCCGGAGAGACTATTTCTTTGACCTCCTGTTGTTTCAACACGGTGTGGTCGAGGGCACATTGGAGGGCATAGGCTTTGAGAAAATGAGGGATTTCATATTCGATCCCTTGGGTACCAGTTACGTCTGGGGTGCAGTTCTTCAGGCAGTATTCTGATTCGAAGGTAACAGTGTTAGAGGCGAAGCGTATGGTGACATCATACTGTTTCAGCCAGGGGATGCCAAGGGTAAGCGGGTAGCCACCAAGCTTGGTGACAAAGGCAGGGATCGATTGCAGGTGGTCATCTATTTTGAGGTCCAAGCGGGCGATATGGGTGATGGCCCCTGAGCTAAGGGGCCTCCCATCGATGACAGAGAGGTGGACCGGTGCTTTGAGCAGGGAAAGCGGCAGGTGGTGACGGCTAGCGAAGTCTATGTCTAGGAAAGCATAACCAGTTGCTCCAGAGTCGATGAGGGCAGGGGTTCGGATTCTGTGTTGGTTGTCTATGATGTCACAGGCGACTACCAAGTGGTTATCTTCAATTCCATTCTCCATTTCGTCCAGAGATAAACTGGAAATAACTAAACTAGGAGAAGACTTAACATGTCCCATGTCAGTGCCGATGGCTGCAGATGGGACCACTAGTTTTCCGACTCTTCTTGGGCGGGGAGTGGCTCCTCAGGAGTGGGGGTGGCATGGGTGCTGGCCCCGTGCAGGGGGCGGGGTCCCTTGTTGGGGCAAGCACACGCCATATGTCCATGGCCCCCACAGTAGAGACAGAAGCCACGATTGATCCGATCTGGCCTCTCGGCAGGGGTGAGCTTTCGACGACCTGTTGAGAGGTCCATGGGGCCGGAGGTGGTACCGGTGGCTGTAGAGGAGGAGGCAGGAGGAGCTGCGGGGTGCCAGGGGCGGTGAGGGCTGAGGATCTCCAGGAGGTTGAAGAGGAACCTTTCTTTTCAGCGGCATGGGCGCGGACATTGTTGTCAAGTTGTTGTAACGACCCTACGTTATAGAGCTATGGCAACCTAAGTCTACGCCCATACACAGGGCCAAGAGGTCATATGGTAGACTCGGCGGGCATGCCTGAGCATGTCTGGGAGATATCCGATGGTCCGGGTATCCCGAAAGAAGAGAAGGTACTTAAGATATAGGTATACCTAAGTAGTGGAAGTAACGTGACCATATCGGCTTCGTCCTAAGGATAGGTCGCAAGGCCGGGTGAGCTTACCCTGTCTAGGTAAGTCACGTTACCCTAACATGGAGACTAGTTTCGTGTCACCATGAACACACTTACCCTACCTTTGGGACACTATTACCCTACCTTCCATCGGAAACGTTCTCGGAAAGATTCCGTGTAATGTTAGGATTGTTTGTTACGCAATGACCATCGACCGGCACTTGCTTGGACATTGACTGGAAGATTACGGGAGGAGCTGGAGTGCTCCGAACATGTTGTAACTTGGCAGGATTATTCCTAACAGGTGCCTGCGGCCCCAGGGTTCGCCCCGGGCGTCATGGGCCATAATGGGTGAAGTTGCCGTCTTACTAGTTAAATGGAATCATTGAAGACATGTCCATAACACTGTATTCATGGCTGCCGTCTGTCCGACCGGAGGCTGTTCGCAGGATATATAAGGGGGCTAAGGTGAGAAGGTCAAGTACCTTCTCCAAAAAGAAGGGAGTAAAACGGACCTAAACTGACGGAGTTAGCGTGAGCTATCCGGAAGGGTCTCCAGAATAGTCCCGGGTAGTGCCGGAGCCATCAGGGAAGGTTTTACGCCAATCATACCTATACGTGCCCCTTTGCCATAGGCTCTTTATGAGTTGTTTGAAGACTCTAATAGCTTGATACTTATCACGGTGAGTGGTGTACTGGGGGTAAGGGACCATGGGTAGCGCCCACGGGTCCCGCCGCCACTGCAGCTCTCCGGGGGAGCGTTGTAGACCCCGTAAGTTCGCAGTCAAGAAAGGTAGAACTGAACCGGAGGACAGCCGATGTCTACGAGTGCTTGCATAGGTCATAGCACATGGGAAGAGCGTCATTTAGTTAGCTTCCCTCGGGTGTCTCGACAGTTAGCCACTGATGAGACTCCGATGCACAGAGGTTTTCACTCCAGCAGGTGTATTGGTAAACACCTCGCAGGAACTGATGTGCATATGGGAGATTTCTACTAAGAGTGCGTGGCCACCATAGCCCCTTAGGGGATACGGTAATGGTGCCGAGCAACCCTTACGGAGAAGGGCATACTCATGTTGGTCGGGGTAACCTGATAGAGGAGTTTTTGGTATAAGTGTGACTACTTAAAGCTTATACGAGGACTCTCCTACCCCGACACAATCAACATCCTCTCGAGAAGACTTTAATTGAGATAAGCCTAAGGTTATCAATATTAAGTTTTACCGTCTACTTTTATGCTTTACACTTTACAAGACTTGTGTTCGAGAGATTCGAAGTTTGGTCCGGTCGCATCCTTAGGAACCATCTACCTGAGGGAGCCCCCGTTACAGTTGTTTGAGGAGGGAGAGGTAGTCGTTCAAGGATTCCGGGACGGGGAAGATGTGTACCAGGGCGTCCTTCAGCTCAGTGCTGAGGCCTTGGTAGAGGGCGGTACGTTTGGCGGCGTCGTTCCTGAGGGTATCCACCGCCAGGCATTGGAAGTCGGCAAGATATTCCACGAAAGGCCGGTTCTTTTGCTGGAGGCTCCTCAGAGTGCGTTCCGCTGTTTGGACCCTGTTAGGGTCACCGAAGGCCTGTTCTAACTCAGCGTAAAAGACATTCATGTCCTCGAGGTTGATACAGTCGAGGAAGACCAGGTGTTGGACCTGGAGGAAAGCGCGTCCATGGAGGAGGCCAATGGCATAGCCCAGACGGTGTTGTTCGCTGGTGAACCGGTGGGAGTCACCCTGGAGTTTCATCCGTAGCTGGGTGACGAAGGGGCGGAGCTTTTCGGTAGCGCCATCGAATTGCTCGGGGTCGGGGGTCGAGACTTGTTTGTTGCCGCCAGCGGGGGCTGCGGCACCCGGGGCAGACATGAGGGCGAGGGCAGTGTTCAGGGACGTGATAGTGGCGTTGGCCTGAGTGAGGCTGGCTTCCACTATGAGGAGACGGGCTTCCAAGCCCTGGTACTCGGTTCGGGCATCGTCCCGTTCTCGGGTCAAGAGGTTGCAGTGTTGTTCTAGCTGTATGTACTGGGGGGTCTCTTCAGGTGGGACGGGAGTGGCGTGGCCAGGGGGAGGAGCAGGCGCATTCAGGATCTGACGAGCCAGGTTTCTGGCAAGGTTGAACTGGGGCTGGAGCTGATCATGATTTAGGCTTTGGGCATGGTCATCCCCCAGATTCGCGAGGGTATGAAGGGGACCATTGATGTTATCAGGGAGGTGGAACGTGACCATGACGTGGTGTGGGTTGGGTCCTGGTGGACGCAATCTTGTGTAATGGGCAGGGTCTGAGGGTCGGGTAGCCCAAGGCCCACCACGATAGTAACAGGCAAGAGTTGGGAAGCGAGGCTCAGGAACGGGAGTACAACCGGAGGCAAGTGTACACGGCTCGAGGGGTTTGGGGGTTCAGGGTCAGGTTTCAGGGGTTCAGGAGGACGCGCTGTGGAGGAGAGTTTAATTCCTAGGTACAGGTGTCTGAAGGAGATTACCAGATTGTGTAAAGAACATAAAATATAAGGGGGCACACCCCCTTATATAGAAGAAAATCCTCCCCTGATCACTAATGCAAAAGAAAACGCTTGGCGTCGCGCGCAGCAGCGATGTCTCCACTATGTTCCGCCAAGTTCCGCCACGCGGCCGCATGTCCCAATCAAGTACCAAGAAAATCCCTCACATAGCAACCGGAAAACCCCAGCCAATATATGCAACCAAAAATCCAATAACTGTTCCGTCTCCGTAACTGGGTGGCCGTGACAATCCCCTATAGGGAAGGCAGGAGAGAGAAGAAAACCCTTCAGGGTCCTCTTGACAAAAGAAAGAATAGATTAGGAAACCTCCCAGTGCCTCTACAGGCGTCCACGAACATATGAGCCCGCTGTCAGGCCCATGATAGGACCCTGACGAAATGCCATGACAGGGCTAGCCAGCTTACCCCAGGAGATAGTGCAATGCCAAGGTAGGCCCACTGGTCGTGCGGCCAGGGGTGGGCCACAAGCGTGGATGGAGGAAGACAGGTGAGAGATGCCAGCAACCTGTGATAGAGGGAGCTGCTGATACTGCTAAGGAGGGAGAAGGTAGACCCCAGCCATGAGGAGTCTAGCTGTGAAAAAGGCTGGATGATGCCTGTAGTGACATCAGAGCCAGGAGAGGATTGTAGCGCTACCACGACGGTGGCAGGAGTGAGAGAAGCACCAAGTGAGTCCGGCGTCGAGGGAGGATGGGAGGGGCAGGCCATAGCACTGCCACCTTAGTGACGATAGGGCCTCAGGGCCCAGGCAGTAGGCTGCCAGCCAATCCTGGTAGCAGGGTACCAGCCAATCCCGAAGGAGAGGAGAGGAAGAGGACAAGGCAGACAAAGATCAGGCCAAATGATATGGTGGGAGGCTGCAACTGGGGTCACAGGAGTAGCTGGTGTTTTACCGCGTCTCTCATGTAGTTCCTTGTTCTGAAAGAGATAGCATCACTATAGTGGAAGGGATCCCACCACCTGCCACTCCGATAGCCCAGAGGACCACCAGCCCATCTGACCGTCAAACCATTCCCCAGCTGCCAAAGCCGACCGTGCAGATGCTAAGCGAGGTCTAGCAAAAGCAGGATAGAGAGGAGAAGAGACCTCACGATGAGACCACCAGGGGTGAGAGAGGACCCCCATCTAGCAGAGGCGAGATGCCAGATGAAGGAGAGGATGGAAAAGAAGCCCCAATGGGCAGAAGGATGAAAGGCATTAGCCTGCACCCCTCGGCGGGGGGTGCAAGGCTAAAGAAAAGTGGTGATAGTTCCTCAGTGTTGAGTCATTCCTGATTAGGGGGCTGATGGTTTCTTATGTTGATGATTTTTCCATTACTGTTTCTTCCTCTTCTTATCGCTGTAATGTTCGTTTTCTCCAACATTATTTTTTGGTTCTCCTCAACGTTGGTCGCCGCCTCGGGGTAGGGTTTTCAGTGCCCAAAACCGAGCTGCTCCACTGGTGTAAGCCAAGGGATGCGGCCCCTTTATGCCTCTCTCCTGTGTGCCTTAATTGCCTAGCGCTTCACCCATCCTCCCCTGTCCGTTGGCTGGGCTACTGGCTCACGCCCAATTTGGACACCACACGGCACTTCACACGACGCCTGGCCTTGGCTCAGGCCTCCTTTGTCCTCGTTCGCAGCCTAAGCGACGCCGGGAAGGGAATGTCACCCTGGTGCAACAGAAAGCTCGTGGTCGGCTCTCTCCTCCCGATTTTGTCCTACTGTAACGATCCTACCCATGGTACTCGCTTATTCCCAGGGTACTCGTGATCCAATAGGTGACAACCCTTAATACTTCGTTCATCGTTCTTAGGCCGATGGCTACGTTACCAACGTCGTGAAGTCCCCTGACTACCACCAGGTAACGCCGATGAGGAAGATACCAATGTCTTGATCACTTATCGAGGTGATAGGTAGTTAGACATTCTTCAATCTGCCTAGCGTAACATAAAGGTATAAAGATATATTCTTGTATGTAGGAAAGTCCTTAGAACAACGCGTGAGGAACTAACTAACTAGCTAGGTCCTTCTCCTTATATAGTCCTCCCTTGAGAAACCCTAACCCTGGTGACTCATAACCATGAGTCACACCTAACCTCTGACTCACAATTGTGAGTCATGTGAAATACATCATCTGACTCGTATGAGTCGTACCTAAAGTAAACGCAATCAAACTATAAGATCAGGTGCGCAACTCGCGTCACCTGAGTAAAACCCATGACTCATAACTTGAGTCACGTGCGAAACTCATAACATCGTGTGACTCACAACTGTGAGTCGTCAAGCGCAAACATAATAATCAAAACATAAACAACTATAACTCTTAAGCGAGTTAAGTATGAAACAACTATTAAGTGCATAACAAAACTTAAGGAGATCTTTTAACAATTTTAACTTATCTTAATCCTCGCTAAGTCGAGTTTGTGACACCTACGGCGGTGACCTTTTGGCCCCCTCAAAGGCAATGCTCTCCAAGATGTGTGTCTTTTGGCACCGGGTCCTATGGTGGACCACTAACTCCTTTTCCACCACCCCCCTGGAGGCCCTCCATGTTGAGGCAGCCCTCCCCCCTCTAAGTGTCTTCCTAGACACCAAAAGACGCGCGGCGGCGTTACGCCTCCTGTGCTGCCCTACTCGATCAAACCCCGCCGCGGTCCGGCTCGATTCCGGGGTCCCTACATGTGACCCGTGGCGGCTCCCGTCTTCCCGCACAGCGCTCTTTAGGGGGAAAACCGGCACTGTACGCCCTGCCCTCTGGTCCACCTCCGTGGAGAACAGCTACAGAACCCACCTCGCCATCGACGCGGCCGCGGCCTCCTTCAAGGGCATCATTCCGTCTAGATTACCGCTGGCCTTTCCGCACTTGATCAGCTCCAAGGTCTACGACCCAAGGGGGGCTCCCTCCTACCACTCCCTCAAGACGGCCGTCAAGGCCGCTACGATTCCACACTGGCTCAGAGAGGCCCCTCCAGCAGGCCCTCACTTTTACCGACCTGCCACCTCTCCCCACCGCTTCATGGGCCTCCCGAGGTCCATAGCAGGCAGGATTCATCAAAACGCGCTGCGGGAGGAGCTACCTCATGGCGCACACTTCTTGGTACAACCGTGATCAATCCACCCTCTGCCCTCATTGTGAGGAGGAGGATGAGACCTTCGACCATGCTATTCTCCACTGTCCGGCTAAGGCCCAGCAGCGTGCTGCCCACCTCCAGGGCATCGACAGCCTGGGTCCCAATGCCCCCGTTTGGTCCTCAGCCGCCCTTATCATGGGCTTGGCCTCCTACATATCTTCTACTTGCACGGGGTTCCCCCCGGACATGCCGGCCGTTCACGCGGTCTGGTCCTCTGCTTCCGCGTCCCCCTCAGGGTCGCCCTCAAATTCTCCCTACTCCCGTGATGGATAGGGGTTTCTCTACTTACTGTTTGCCTTTTGTGGCGGGTGTTTTTACTGGTTATGTTTTGAGGTTTATTACTTGTGCTTTTCCTTGGCTGGGCTTTTGCGCTGGTTGGTAGGAGGGTTTCCTTACTTTTGCTGTTAGTCATCGTGGGCGATGCGAGGGGCTTGTGGGTCCCGCTTGGAGGTGAGTTTGATTGATTGTTTCTTTTGTTACTGCGTTTGGAATTAAGGCCTTTGAATGCCATAGCGCTAGCTGCATGTACGTCGTTGAGCCATAATCAAAAGACATATGAGTTAAAAAAACAAAAAAAGAGTCATTCCTGATTAGGAAATATTTTTCAATGACCGGAGGTGTAGCAGAGACAGAGGATGGGGAGAGATGGGAGGTCTATGGAAGTATATAGATTTACCTCTCACCAAATCCAAGCAGGGTTGCATACTGTAGAAACAGCCTGCCAGTGGGGAGGACAATGACTTACTCCTAGAACTGATCCATGCAGAATCTTATTTTGATGTTCTTATGATGTATCTGATCAGCCATTTTCTAGATTACTTATATCAGTGCAGCAATATTCAAATGTATTTCCACACAGTATGGTGAGCTAGCACATAAGGAACCAATCACAGATGCCTGGTAGTATTTGTATAAAAACAATGCAGCCTGCCAGAATCCTGCACAGCTATAGTTTCTACTACAGTATGCACATGAGACTCTAGAACATGGATGTACTTCAATACCAAGATGCACATCTGCTCCAGGGGGCTATTAACCAGTTGCAGGCAGTAGGTACAGTATCTGGATCTGTTACATACTGCTGGATCTTAAAGGGATCATAACATAATATATCTAATATGCTGAATTGGAATGAGGCAGTCCCTGGTTTGACCTTCTGTATTTGTAATAAGTTAGTCTAATATAGCAATCAGATCCTATCCATGATGTGTCCACTTTCTCAAGATCATGCAATACTTTGACTACTTCTATCTAAACCCCTGATACAGCTGGT
>LN891203.1:85457-103618 GCA_900010015.1 Tuber aestivum
TACCCCGACGGAATCAACATCCTCTCGAGAGACTTTAATTGAGATAAGCCTGAGCTTAACGATATTAAGTTTTACCGTTTACTTTTATTCTTTACACTTTTTGCAAGAGCTGTGTTCGAGAGACTTGAAGTTTGGTGCGGTCGCATCCTTGGGAGCCATCTACCTGAGGGAGCCCCCGTTACAGCTGGAAATCATCATTCCCACATTCCAGGAAACTGAAGTTCATGATATCTATCAGATATAACCTAAGTACACAGATTCTCGGCCCTCCTACAAGCAACATAATTGCAAAGATTTGGTTTACCAGTAGGCAGGCAGGAAGTACATGTAGGGTGTCCGCAGGAGAGGTCTTCCCACTGGACTCTGAGTACATTTCAACCTCGTATACTCTGGGTATCAGGATAGGGTCTACAGACTAACAATAGTAGAAATAAGCAGTCTATTTAATTCTGGAAGACTAGCCTTGCTGATCCTCAATGAGATCAATGAAGATCGCAAACTGGGATATGAATGGAGGCCCTATAGTACCTATCTGCATAGTAATACAAGATTCACCACAGGGCCAGCAAGGAGTATTAGAATCCCCAAAAGGGCATAGTAACTTGAACTGTAGGTAGAAAAAATTGCGTAATACAAGATTAAAAATTAATGATATAAGATTGAATGGGATGGCATGCAGAGCCACAGAATATGTACCAGTTCATAAAGTACAGGTTGTAACATTATATGATATGGTCCTCCATTGGAGCCAGGCACAGCCTAGAGATGGAAGAAGATATGAATATCGCAATTGTAGCCACATGTCAAACCTCCCATTTTGGTACCATAATAGTAATGCAGTAGCCTCAGACTTAATACCCGGAAGTAAATATGGAGAAGATGAGGACCAAGAGGTGGCCATAAGAGATGCAGAATGTCAAGCCTAGGAAACAACTTGGTAGTTAAAGGATTGCAGTAATGGCAACTGGCAACTAGACATCACGATGAGAACAGAAGCAAGAACTGTAGATCAGGGTATAGCAAAAGCTTGCCCTTGTAGTCCTGCTCTGGTCCTGGCCTCCAGACAACAAAAAGAGTAAATGATAAATACTACTTAGTCTTAACATTGGTATAAATACAGCCTAGTTGGAGAGGCAATGAAGCAACAGAGTAAAAAGAGAGATGCAGATGATGCCAGAAGGCGGAATGCTATAGGAAGAGATGTTCTTTTCCCACTCAAGTCCCTAGGCGATCACTATATTTACTTTATAGATGCCACCAGCTTCTGTTACCTTAGTGGAACTAACTGGAACTACCACTCAACCTCTCATAGTACAGTTGCAATATAAATATTATCTGCCCCACCTGGGATACTGGAAGCTTCTTGCCTCTGCCCCTTACACCTGTACTGTGATCAACTAGTACTTTAGATATTCTAGAGTTCCTACTGAGAGGGAGGAATTAGGCTTGTTCACTGGAGTTCGTCTTCTATGTTTGTGATGCGATTTTTACTTGGTTTCAATTAAGTTTTTTGAACGTAGCAACTATTACAGCCTTTGATTTAGTTCGTGTTTTACCTAGTTATTTAGTCACGTGATTATATGCTAAGTATAAAGTATGAAGTATGAGTAGTTGTTTGATGTGAAACATTTTAACAATCAGAATACATTAAGAAATTGTTCACTGGCTGTGTTACAAAATTAAAGTAGATTACGTGAAGCTATACCTTAGCAAATACATGTAACGGCACCTGCTACACATGAAAAAGGCAGAGGTAGTGATAAAAAGTAAGAGGAGTAAGGCATAGATAATTAGTTACGGGAGTAAGTATAAAGTAGGAGATTCAGAAAGAAGAAAGAGATGACGGGGGAGAACAGGGTAGAGGGAAAGATTGGAGAATGAGAGGAGTACAGCATGAATCACAGGTGGAGATATTTGCGAGGGGTATATGATATAGGCATCCAGTATATAGGGGGATATATAGAAATAGAAGTGAAAGGACAAGTTGTAAGTATAAGACTAGGCAGGTATTGAGTGCATGAGAAGTGGTAAGAGGAGGAGAGAGAATTGTGAGAAAAATATTCAGAAAGATTGTAGGAGCGAAACAGAGGTTGCCAAGATTTCATAAATGTCTTAGTAGATGCCCAAGGTAGAAAATATAAGAAGTAAGATATTAAGTAAATAATAAAGTAAGAAGTTAAAGAAATCTTGCAGGGATAACAGAATTTTAAAGTGATAGAACTGTTTAGAATAGAGTTTTAGAGATTCTGAAAAGTTTTAGAAACAATTGGAGCAGATTCCGTGGAGATTGCGGGGGGTACCGCAATAAATACCGCAATAAATAGGCACTTTATTGGCTGAAAACAGGTCCATAGAGTTGAAAAAGTAGGGATTTTTTGCTTCCAATGTGTTTTAACAGGCCTAATTGGGGTAGTAAAGTTCTTGGCACCCCCAAATAGGCATGGCTATTAGCTTAAAATGGTAAATCATACTATAAATCAGCCAGTTCAGACCTGAGAATAGTAGAAAACAGGATTTTTTTATCTTTAATAGTTCCAGAATAGTCCAAATAGGGTATCTAGTAGCTTGGCATATGCAAATTGCTGCAGAATTGGATTTAAACATGAACACCTAAAAAAATTAGGGTGCAATCATGGAATCTCCCTCATTTTCCTAAGAGTAGAAACAGAATTTTTTTTTTTATTTAATTGTTCCAGAGTAGTCCAAATAGGGTATATATTTGCTTGGCATATAGAAAGTGGTGCATAATTGAATTTAAACATAAATACATAAAGAAACTTCAGGTGTGATCATGGAATCTCACTCATTTTCCTAACCCACAAAAAAAGATAGGATCGAAGGGGGCTATAGAGTGCTGGAGAGGAGGAAGGGGGGAGGGAGAGCAATGAGGGAAAATACAAGATAGTAATTCAGATAGAATAAGAAATAATGTTGAGATTTCGTGGATGTCTCAGATCATAATCTGGGCAGATAGAAGGACTTATTGTTTTATGAGAAACAGAAAATGGATCAAAGGAGACAAAATATATAAGTGAGAGTGAAATTTTAAAGTGATAGAACTGTTTAGAATAGGTTTTCAGAGATTCTGTCCAGCTTTGGAAACAATTGAAGCACATTCCGCGGAGATTGCAGGGGGTACCGCTATAAATACCGCAATAAATAGGCACTTTATTGGCTGAAAAAGGGTCTGTAGAGTGGGAAATGTGGGGATTTTTTGCTTCCAATGTGTTTTAACAGGCTTAATTGGGGTAGTAATGTTCTTGGCATCCCAAATAGGCATGGCTATTACCTTAAAATGGTAAATCACACTATAAATCAGCCAATTGTGACCTGAGAATAGTAGAAAACAGCATTTTTTTTATCTTTAATAGTTTCAGAGTAGTCCAAATGTGGTACCTAGTCGCTTGGCATATGGAAATTGCTGCATAATTGGATTTAAACATAAACACCTAAAAAAATTAGGGTACAATCATGGAATCTCACTCACTTTCCTGAGAAGAAAACAGAATTTTTTTTTATTTAATTGTTCCAGAGTAGTCCAAATAGGGTATATATTTGCTTGGCATATAGAAAGTGGTGCATAATTGAATTTAAACATAAATACATAAAAAACTTGGAGAGCAATCATGGAATCTCACTCATTTTCCTAACCCACAAAAAAAGATAGGATCGAAGGGGGCTACAGAGTAGTCCAAATAAGGTATCTAATTGCTTGGCATATGGAAATGGGTGCATAATTGGATTTAAACATGAATACTTGAAAAGATTTGAGTACAATCATCGAATCTCACTCATTTATCTAAGACTAGAAAGACAATTCTTTTTTTTCATTTAAGTTCCAGAGTAGTCCACCTCAGGTATCTAATTGCTTGGCATATGGAAATGGGTGCATAATTGGATTTAAACATAAATACATAAAGAAACTTAAGGTGTGATCATGGAATCTCACTCACTTTCCTAGCCCAGAAAAAAAGGGTAACAACAGAGGGGTTGGTGGACTGCTGTCTGAGGTACCTAGGAGAGAGGGAGAAATTGGGAAAAATGATAGGTAGCAATAAAGATGGAATAAGAAAGATCCTTGAAATTTCTTGGATGTCTCAGACTGGTAGCGATTGAGATATGGTACTTTATAATAGAGCGAGATAGTGAAATATGTAGCAAAAAAGGGAAGATTTAAGAAATAATGCAAATTTAACAACCTGGGAGGGTCTAGAATAGGTGAAAAGAGGTGGTGTTAAAGTTTGAGGCCGAAAGAGGCAATATTGATGGAGATCGCGGGGGGTACAACAATAAATACCACAATAAATAGGTACTTTATTGGGTGAACACCGGTCCATAGTGTGGGAAAAGTGGGGATTTTTTGCTTCCAATGTACTCAAACAGGCTTAATTGAGGTAGTAATGTTCTTGGCACCCCCAAATAGGTATGTTTATTACCTGAAAAGTAAAACTACCATGAAAAATAAACTAATTATTCTCCAACTAGGGGCTTGAGAGTGGAAAAAAAGCAATTTTTCTATTTCCATTCTATTTAGAATAGCGTAAAAGGGGTATAGAGTGTCTTGGCACTCCAAAATAGGCAGGTTATTGGCTTAAAAGAGGGTATTATAAAAAGTTAGAGTTGTTCATGGAATCTCACTCACATTCCCAGCAATCATGGAATCTCACTCATTTTCCTAAGAGTAGAAGGAGACTTTTTTTCTTTTTTTTTGTTTAAGTTCCAGAGTAGTCCAAATAGGGTATCTATTTGCTTGGCATATGGAAATTGGTGCATAATTGGATTTAAACATAAATACATGAAGAAACTTAAGGTGTGATCATGGAATCTCACTCACTTTCCTAGCCCAGAAAAAAAGGGTAACAACAGAGGGGTTGGTGGAGTGCATGGATATGGGCAACAGGAAGGGAGAGAACTTTGAAGAAAATATTCAGAAACAGTATAAGAGCAAAGCAGAGGTTGTGCATATTTCATAAATGTCTTAGTAAATGCCTGTAATAGAAAATATCAAAAGTAAATATTAAGATAAGGATAAAGTATGAAATGAGAAGAAATACTGCGGGGATAACAGAATTTTAAAGTGATAGAAGGGTTTAGAATAGGTTTTTAGAGATTCTCTAAAGTTTTGGGAACAATTGAAGCAGATTCCGGGGAGATTGTGGGGCATACCGCAATAAATACCGCAATAGATAGGCACTTGATTTGCTGAAAACGGGTCCGTAGAGTTAAAAAAGTGTATATTTTTTGCTTCCAATGTGTTTTAACAGGTCTAATTTGGGTAGTAAAGTTCTTGGCACCCCCAAATAGGTATGGCTATTACCTTAAAATGGGAAATCATACTATAAATCAGCCAATTCTGACCTGAGAATAGAAGAAAACAGCAATTCTTTTCGCTTTAATAGTTCCAGAGTAGTCCAAATAGGGTATCTAATTGCTTGGCATATTGAAATTGGTGCATAATTGGATTTAAACATGAACACCTAAAAAAATTAGGGTACAATCATGGAATCTCACTCATTTTCCTAAGAGAAGAAACAGAATTTTGTTTTTTATTTCATTGTTCCAGAGTTGTCCAAATAGGGGATATAATTGCTTGGCATATAGAAAGTGGTGCATAATTTGATTTAAACATAAATACATAAAGAAACTTGAGGTGTGATCATGGAATCTCACTCATTTTCCTAACCCACAAAAAAAGATAGGATTGAAGGGGGCTACAGAATGTTCTCGAACGCGACGTGTTTAAAAACATTACACCAACAAGCCCGGGGTATCAAACCCCCAACACCAATCAAGGAGGAACCTACGGACGAGGACTGAGTGAATCTGGTAGATTTACCCCTGTCGAAAACCCGGCCTCCCGAAAGGGAACAGGTGAACCTGTTATAGACAGGATGCGACATCGACGAGTGCCATGTGCACAGAAGCAAGAAGGAAGGCTCGGGATATTGACCTCGGGAAGCGAACTGATGGCCACCTAAGACTTAACCCCTCAGATCACCTACTAGATCCTTGACACCAGAGCCAGTGGCTCTAGTACAACACATCGAGCCGACTCTCACGACGGAGTCGAAGAGGAGGGGGGCGAAAGAACAGAAATGGGTAAAACCCAGGAAGATGAGGCATGTCTCCTGGGAGAAAGAGATGGAAGAAGAAAAACCAGAGACAACGGTAATGAAATTGTTGGCGGAAGTGGAGGAGAGGAAAAAAGTATTAGAATAGCAGGCGGAAAAGATAGGACTGCTCCAGAGCGAGTTGAGGGAAAAGATGAGGATAAGAAAGGCCCTGCAGAACGACTGCAGATGGGAAGAGAAGGACATGGAAAGGGCCCTAACAAGAGTGTGGAAAGTCAGCGCGTGGCTAAACAAGGAAGCCAAGTGGGGACTGGCCGTGGACCGGGCCTGGGGCTTGGAGGAAAGACTGTTATAAGCCCCATGGGACTCAGGCTGAGGGAGAGGGGAGCTGATGTCACAAACCATGACTAAGCCACGCAGATTTTACTTAGCTCACAATTCCGAGCTATAGGTATGTTGGGATTTCACATGACGCATATTAGTGCGCCATAGGTTATTATATTTATCTGTTCGTGACTCACAGTTGTAAGTTACAGGATATTATGATTTTCACACATGACTCAAATTACGAGTCATGAGTTTCACTCAGGTGACGCGAGTTGCACACCTGACGTGATTATTATGTTTTGATTGGTTATAGGTATGTTGCGCAGCGACTCATAGGAGTTGGCTGATGGATTTCGCATGACTCATAGTTATGAGTCACAAGCTTTCCCTGACGCAAAACTATGAGTCACGTCAGGTGAAGAGCTACTATATAAAGGGTCACTAGGACCCCTAGTATTAGCTCTTCACAGGTTCTTCTTGTTTATTTCCTACCTTTAAGTTTATCAATAAAACCTACCTTTACGCTCTTTAAGATTTATCTTAAGAAACCCAAGAATTGTCTTTCCTCCCAAGCGAGAAAACTATTTCTCGTCCCACGTCGACGAATGAGTCCTAAGCGCGGACTTAAGAAGAATAGGGGAATAGGTGGAACCAGATAGAAGTCAACGGACTTAGCTAGTGAGATCGCGTAGGCATAGGCCTGAGAACTATGACCCCGCCCCAAAGTGAGAATCGTTACCTCTTGCATTACTCATCCGCTCGGTAGGATTCTTAACAACCCCCCCATCATAATCTGATCAGGGGATTATTAGTAGTCAAGTATCATCAGTGGTCTTATATCACTAGTACTTCACCGTGTCACTTTCTAGTCAGGTCTCACCAGAGTTGCTATATCACCAATAGTATTTGTAGAGATCATCATCATGACTGGGTACCGCGTCTGTGTGGCCTGGTCCATATCGTCTGTCGTGCTTTGTCCACCCCTCCGCCTCTTCTCCTTACTTGCGGTTCTCTACCTCCTCATCCTACATCTGTTTCTCCGTCAATTTATCCCGCTCTGGTTGCACAGTCACCTCCAGCTCCTGCATCTGCTGTTCCCACTCTTCCGGGAGCGACTGCTCGATGTCCCTCCATATCCTCTTCGCGTTCGTGCCAACCCCCTTGCGATGTTCCGGAGACACCCATCGCATGTTGCCGACATCGCCATAACCGAGTTGTCCGTACAGGAGCAATCAGGCATCTATCCCAGCCATGTGTCCTCTGGCGTTGGTGGTGATGTTGCCTTTCACCGCCGTCCAATTGTGGCCGATATGGGATATCCTACTCCTGTTTGGGTGCCTATATCTCCGATACAGTCATTCATGTCGCCTGGTCCTTCGTTGCTGATGGAACCACCGTTCCTCGCCTTCCAGTCGTTAGAGTACTCCGAATAGCCACGATCATCTCTGTACACTCCGCCATTCGGCCTCTTTACCTTGGTCAGTAGTGCCCGTTGCTGCCTTTATTCGGCTGTTTGTCTGTACCCTTGGTCACTTGGCCAGGTGTCTTCGCTTGTTCTCTATTACTGCCGTTATCCATCATCTCCCTTGGTTGTGTCAATGGATCGGTGTATTCCGTCATACCTTATTGTCTTGTTCTTTGCCTCCGATGGTGTGTCTGAAGGTGTAGGAGTCTTGGTCGGAGACGAAGAGAGAGAGGCGGGAACCTCCTCCTTATATAGACAGAGAATGCCTACTCGAGTAGTGAGTATACCTAGTCCAAAAGGTATTGTACTTCTAGGTTATATTGGTTGTCGAATGCCGAGTCATGTTCCATTCAGACCCGATCGGGTAAAAGCGTGTGAGCAAATCTCTCCCTCTAAAGAAGCAGTTGAGCCAATCGTCTCCCCGGTCCGCTGCACCACCCCTGTGTCAAAGAGTGAGATTCCGTGATGTGCCACGCGCTGTGCCAGGCCCAGGTACCTAAATTTACCATGTAATTTGTGTGTGCATTAATGTCAGAAGGGCCATGTAGCAGCTTTTGTAGAATGGGAGTGTCAGCCCCTGTCTTTATGATTACTTCTACAAAAGCCGACACATGGTACTTGTGACATGGATGCACAGCCAAATTGCGTGGTAACGGTAGGTACCTCGGCCTGACACATCGTCTGGCACATCACGGAATCTCACTCTTTGGCACATCTGGGTTGAGTGCTAAGGTTGAGGCAATTGGCTCTACTCTTTCTTTTAGGAGAGGCGATCAGCACACCCAGTAATACTGGATTGGGTAATCGGGAAATGACACATTCTATCACAACACTGTGGACCAATGGGAATGACCTGTGCAACTATACCAGTACCTACCCGGATAGGTACATAACCTACACTAGTAGACAAATGGACGCTATATAAGGCGGGGGTTGCCCCCTCCCTCTCTTTGTCTCTGACGAAGACAGCTACACCTCTACTGATACTCTGTCCGGTTGGTAAAAGAGGATACAAAAAAGTACGACAGAATACAATGATACACTACCGTACATCAACAGCACGATAGAAATGATGAAGAATGAGAACAATATGCTATAACAACAGAATGAAGGTGAGTATCACGAGGGGCAGGGCAGGATGACAGGCGGACTGACAGATAGAGAACAGACCCTATGGTACGAACAGAAGTGGGCAGAATGGATGACGACTCCGATGCTGCCATACCTGGCAAAAGGGACACCAGTGCCAAAGATACGGAAGAACGTTCCCTGCCTGAGTCGGAACAGTTGCTGGCAGACATCGACGCAATGAAGGCAGTGCAGGATGAGAAGCGTAGAGACACCTCAGACAGCAATGAGAGTGAAGTGTCAAAGCTCAAGCAGGAGAATGGCCGACCCAGTGCTGAGCTGGAAGAGTGCAGGAAGGAGACGGTCAGGGAGAGGGGAGTAAGCAACCTCGGTGTAGCCCTCGTAGTTCGGTTAATCGGGCAAACAGCGTATCCAATGCTGTTCACATGCTCCATGGAGATGAGAGGAGAGGAGATGACCGATAGACAGTAATGACCTCTAGGGAAAAGAGAACTGTGGAAACAATACCCTCATGAGAAACGAGTGCAAGTGACATTCAGAGTATCGTGAGATGAGAGTATTGTAACAAAAGACTACTGGTGACGAAAGACTACTAATAACATCCGTCTACTAATAATCCCAGGACCTGATTATCAAGGATGGGATTGCAGGGGCTTGCCCCTGCGTACAGCGTCAGCGTCACCGTCGACTACCAGCAACATTGACTACAAGTGACACAGTGAACTAAGAGTAACAAAACAAGCATCGTGAGATTAACGAGAATAGTGACGGAAGAGTAACAGTGACAAGCGAGCATCGTGAGGTTAACGAGAATAGTGATATGGGAATACAAGCGAGTACTAATGAGAACAGTGACAAACGAGTACAAGTGAGGAAAGGTGTACAAACGATACCACCCGGTGGTGATCTAATCAGATTGATCTGGAGTGGGAAGAGCATGGACGAAAATGGACCACTAGCGACGGACTGAGGATTATGTCATGTGCTGCTTTTGTAGAACCTGGGGCTTGTCCTGGGGCCTTTATGATTCATTCTACAAAAGCAGGCACATGGCACTTGTGACATTGACACGCACCAATATTGTATATAAATTCGGTGGTAATGGTACGTACCTGGGCCTGGCACATGGTCTGGCACATTACAGAATCTCACTCTCTGGCACAGGGGCAGTGCAGCCAACCGGGGGAGCGCTTGGCTCACTATTTTAATTTAGGGGTGGTGCGCTAGGATACATACCTTGTAATATGATTACCGGATGGGGTAACGGTTGTAACAGAACAAGTTGGACAACCAATGAGAACACCATCTACAGCGACACCTGTACATTATCGAAGAGGCACCGAACCTACACGAGTAGACATTCAGAGCCTACGTGAGGAGGAAGTTCTACCCTCTCTCTTCGTCCATGGATGAAGACTCCTACACCTCCAGCACGGGGTTGATACCTGACCATACATCGACGCTACGATACAACACGAGATGGTCGGTCGATAAAATACACGGGATATATCGATACAGCGATACAGCGAACCTGTAACGGGGACTGCCTCAGGTAGATGGTTCCTAAGGATGCGACCGTACCAAAGTTCCACTCTCTCAAAGACAACTCTTGTAAAGTGTAAAGAATAAAAGTAAACGGTAAAACTTAATATCGTTAAGCTCTGGCTTATGTCAATTAAAGTCTCGCTAGAGGATGTTGATTGTGTCGCGGCAGGAGAGTTCTTGTATAAGCTTCAAGTAGTAAGACTTATACCAAAAACTCCACCATCAGGTCACCCCGACCAACATGAGTATGCCCTTCTGCGAAAGGGTTGCCAGCACCATTACTGCATCCCCGAAGGGCGTAAGGTATCTGAGCACTCTAGCAGAATTCTCCCATATGCACATCAGTTTCTCTGTGGTGTTTACTAGTACACCTGCCGGAATAAAAACCTCTGCATATCAGTGTCTCGTCAGTAGCTAACGGTTGAGACTCCTAGGAAAGCTAACTAAATGACTCTCTTCCCATGTGCTATGATCTATGCAAGTACCCGTAGACATGAGGTGTCCTCTGGTGGAGTTCTATCTTTCCTGATTACGAACTTAGGGGGCCTACGATGCTCCCATGAAAAGCTGTGTCCGTGGTGGGACCCATGGGCGCTACCCATGGACCCTTACCCCCGGTAAGCCACCTCAGAGTGATAAGTATCATGCTATTAGAGTCATTCAACAACCCACAAAGAGCCTACGGCAAAGAGGCACGTGTAGGCTTGATTGGTGGAAAACCTTCCCAGATGTCTCCGGCACGACCCAGGACTACTCAGGGGACCCTGCTGGATAGTCTAAGCTAACTCCGTCAGTTTTGATTCTTTTACTCCGTTCTTTTTAGAGAAGGTACCTGACCTTCTCACCTTGGCCCACCTGTATATCCTGCGAACAGCTTCCAGTCGCACAGACGGCAGCAACGTATACAGTGTTACGGACATGTCTCCATTGACTCCATTTAACAAGTAAGACAGCAACTCCACCCATTTGGACCCATGACGCCCGGGGCGAACCCTGGGGCCGCAGGTACCTGTTAGAAATAATCCTGCCAAGATACAGCATGTTCAGAGCACTCGAGCTCCTCTGGTAGTGTTCCGATCAGGGTGCAAGCAAGTGCCCGCCGATCATCATTGCGTAACAAACAATCTTAACATTTCACACAATCTCTCCAAGCACATTTCCAATGGAAGGTAGGGTAATAGTGTCCCAAAGGTAGGGTAAGTATGCCTATGGTGACATGAGACTAGTCTCCATGGGAGGGTAACATGACCTCCTTAGATAGGGTGAACTCACCAGGGCTTCTGACCTATCCTTAAGCGGAAGTGAACATGGTCACGTGACTTCCACTACTTGGTACACTTATCCCTTAAGTACTTTCTGTTCTTCCAGATATCCGGACCATCGGATATCCCTTGGGCCTGCTCTGGCATGCAAGCCTAGTCTACCATAGGACGTCTTGGTCTTATGTATGGGTATAGACTTAGGTTACCCTAACCCTATAACGTAGGGTCGTTACAGAACCAACGACAGAACCGTATGGCACCAACCGGTTCGTGCCCAGTGTAGCGATAACTAGCGAGCCAGGAAGCATGTTGAGTACAATGTATAGGATAGGGGCTTCCCCTCCAGAACCATACTGATGACAAAGGGACACCAGACGAAGCAACACACATACAAAGCGCAAACGATCAACGGCAAAAACAAAGGGTAGGAGGACCATGGCGATGGAAAGATGCATGGTCGGAGGCCTGACGGTGGCGACTTGCAGCCGCGATACACCGGATGCACCTAAATCAATACAGGGAACACATATAGGTGATGATGAGGATGAGGGTATGGACTCTGACCACGAATCGGTAGTGACAAGATCGACGGTGGTGGACGCAGCCTCGGTGCGACACCTAGTGGAGGAGAACCAGTTAGTCAGGGCTGAGCTGGAGGCCATGAGGGAGACGTACGCATGGCTGTTGTCGGTCTACAGGGGAGCAATAGACCGTATAAGGGAGGAGACCATCCCTGGCCTTCGCGCACATCACCAAAAATTTACTCTCGCGTCCTGTGCGTCCTCTGCGTCAGACCCAGAGGACGCACAGGACACAAACGATTAATCAGGACATCGGCTAAATCTGTTCTTGCCTCCTGACGTTCGCATCCGCACCCTCCTACATCCGGAGGCTCACCGGACGCGCAGTAGTCCAACCCCCCTGCATTGTGACCCTTGCTAGCTCGGTTCCGGGCGTCCTGGCAATCCATGCCCTTTCACCCCTAGTGTCCCGACACCCCTACTACTCCTGCCTGGCATTCTCACGCCCTTACTACTCCCAGCCGCCATCCAGGCACCTCTGGTTCTCCTGCCCACCGTCCTGACGTCCCCGCAAGTCCCGCCCGGCGTTTCGGCCATCTGGGCATGCCAGTTTTACATCCGCAGAATCTCTGCTGCTTCTGCCTCTTGCCGTGAGGCTCATCAGCCCTCCCCCCACGTTCCAATCCTGTGGGTGTAAAGCCAGTTCTGTTTGCATGACTTAATCTATATCGCTTGCCTCCCACCTCATGTCTCGTCCGCTATCCTCCTCCTAAGTTCCTGTCCCTGCTCCTGTGTCTCATGACTTCGAAGAACTACTCCCGTGTGCGCTGAGTCCTACCTTACCCACCTCTTCCAACCTGATTTTACGCTTTCAATTGACATGGTTGGGATTTTCTGGCCGTAATTGGAACCTACTCCATATGTTCTGGGAGTTTCGGTAACCACATCCAATTACAATTTAGTCTTAATATGTGCTGCAAATGCTCTATTTACTATCGTATGGCGTCACATTGGCCCGCTACTTTAATCTATTGAATACACTAGGCGCTATTGAAGCTTACGATCGCACTGGTACCGCCGGTACCCCCATGCGCCCCGTGGGGCCCACTCTCGATCCTGGTCCCACCGACCTGCTGCCTCCCCTCTCTCAATCAAAATTGTCTTCCTGCTGTCCATCTATAGCCGTCACCTGCCCCGACTGTGAATCATCCAGACTAAGCGAGACACGGGATGAAACACATGGACAGCCCACACTCCCCGACGTCCGACGTCCCGTGTGTTCTGGTGTATCATGTAGACTATCCTGTTCAAAATCATGAAAGCCAAGAGACCGTCCAATTGCCGTCTGGCTAAAGTCGGAAGCAACATCGGGATGGGGCGACTGTTCCCGCCTGCCCTAGTGCCCCAAAAAGCCTCTAGTGGGTAGTCGGTCATTGTCTGTCTATCCCGCGAGGATTGGCTTGCAGCCTGGTTGGATTTCCTGCGCTCGAGCTCCGTGCTTACAGCGTCAACATCATCATCATACCCTTACTCGATCATTCTGAATCCCGTATGGTGGCTGGAGCTTTTCGGTGATGATTTGGCGGATGTTTTGGACCAACAGCTCCTGGATCTGCGCCGGAAATCTCTGCCATGTTTGCGCCTGGTGTGCCAAGAGGTCTTAAGTAGGTGACAGGTTAGCCGGACTCCTTTACTACGGCCCACTAGAATATTCTGAGATTCTTACCCATAGCAATATTAGGCTTGAAGTCCTTTGGCTCTTCGTATTTACCTGTTTGCCACGCCCGGAGAGTGTGGCATAGTATAGCGCAAGTCAGGCAGATCATAGTTCCATTGATCCTAGATAGGAACTCAGGATCTATCCAGCCTTGCATTTTCTTTCTAGCAAAGTACTTGCCCTGTATGGCCTCGGGGATCTGGGGGGCAAGGAATCGCAGGATCAGATGCTATCCAAATTCATACATAGTTCGTCGTATTACCCAATAGCCATTGCTAGTGGTCGTGGTAACAAACGTCATACCCTTTTGGGTCGCACATGAACCGGTCTCCTTCTAGAAGATCAGTAACTCTACGTGCGATGGCTGCTGCACTTTGTGGCAGTGGCAGCTCATATAACTTTACTATGTGATCCTTCACATGATAAACAAATTGTGACGGTAGGCCTGAGTGCTTTTGGCGTATCTATCAAGGTTATTATAATTTCCCATGTGTCCAGATGTCTGGCTAGGATCACTTACTATTGTTATGCGATCCTTAGACGGTGCAATATGTCCGCAACCCACACTCATATTCGACGCATCCTCCCAAATGCTGTACACTTTAGCCGTCAGAACAACTACGTTAGGTAGTGGGTCATCCAAAAGAGTGTATTGGGGAATCAGATCCCTGGCCAGCGGTAATATAGAACTTTCAGGTCCTGTAACGTTATTCTTCCGGCTGCTATTTCCGTGCCAGTTAAAGTCGCATCGGGCTACATCTAGAGGATCTGCCGCGCTAGAGCTTCTGATATCCGGAGACAGCAGACGCGAGCGACCCGGTGGAGACTAATTCCTTGATGACCTTGATGACGGAACACCAGGAGTGGAGGCTCTACCGTGAATGATACGGGCAGGGACAGCGGGCATCAGCAGAGAAGGGCCGGATCGCTGTGATCCGGCAGTAGTCGAGATCTGAACTGTTTTGCCATGGTTGGTATCCTCTCTTGTAGCTGTCTGTGACCTGTGACGTTGCAGTATTGCTGCCCCATCACTGAGATCAATGTCTTCCGCATCAGCGTCGGTTTCTGATTCTGATTCTGAGGAGCCCGTGGAGATTTGATACTCATCTCTGCTATCCTCCGATATATGTATGGCTTCTACATACCCTTGGTCTTCGGCCTCAGTTTCGGGGTCAGGACGCACAGCTGCCTGCATTGTGCATTTACACGCGCGCTTCAGTGGTCTGGTTACTTGGCTTGTGGTTGGCGGGAGAGGAGAAGGTGGACATGACACCTCGTCATTCGTACGCGCGCGCTGGGAGCTGTTCGAATTGTTTTGTTGAGACTTGGATCCTGTTCCCCCAGGTTCCACCGGGCCAGGTCTGGGGTCGCGTTCACGTCGTACATTTTACCAACCCGGGAGGTCAGTTGACTGTCGAGGCGGGATCATTGCTCCATAGCATGATGGACAAGTTACACAGATATGAGAGAGAGAAAGCAGAGGTTAGCGAAGTGTAAATAGTATATCCGCGGTAAAATCAGGAAATTGTGTAGATTTCTTATATTCGTTAGGATGTGGCAAGTCTTATACGCTAGAGCTAGGGGTACATCCAGATTCATCAAGTATCACTCGGTATTGATCTCCAGGGTGCGAATACGAAAAGACCTGATTTCCTAATGTTTAGTGTAATGTCCACGATCAAACACCAATGTCTCCAACTATCATAGGGCGTGAAGTCTAGCGTAAATAATGGAGGAAATAAAGGACACAGCAGAGGAGGGTGATGTCCAAAATCTAGCAATAATGAGTAGGGTTTACCGATATAACCTCGCATTAGATATAGTCTGCGCTTAAATGGGACTAGCAGAAGGGAATGTCTACTGTGGAGTCGACGCAGTTGAATGTCGCACATACAGGATTTGTAGTCCACAATCGCGGAAAGATTTGCGAGATGCACACAGGATGCCAAGACAGGTACGGACTAGGTATGCGGGGGTCGCCGAGTGAAGACATGGTTCAGGGTGTACTAGGACAGTGGCTCACTTGAAGAATACTACATATTGACGCAAGGGGATTGAAACTTCAGGGAGCCCACCTAGGGAGAAGAAAATTCTAAGAATACAAGTCCGCCCATTACGCCTGATCGTGCACAGAAATGTGGTATACCACGAGGGGCTGAAGTAAGGGCAATTCCCCATGCCAGGCGACAGACAGACCACGAGGATGCGACGGACAAGCAAGGAATGCAAGCCCAATAAAAGCAAGACACTCAAGTGGCGGCCAACGAAGGAATCCAGGAGGTAGCTCTCCAGTGAGATAGAAAATACTAAGAGAGAGCAACTAAGCTACAACATACTAAATCGTGTATGAGAAAACCCAAGAAAAGAGATCAGGAAAACCAGATGCCCAAATGGGTAAGAAATAAGAGAAAAAGACAAAGAGCGCCAGAAACCCCTGCAAACTGGAGATGGTCAAGGTGCCCGGGTAGGGAAGGAGACCAGAACCCTGGCGAAGAAAAGAACAACGACAAAGGGCATCTACGAGTAAAAACTTGGGGAAAAAAGAAATAAAGCACCGCGCGAAATACTCATTGTCCGGCGGCCATGCGTAGTACAGAGCAGCGAGCCCCGCGGCACTCCAGGCTCAAGATGGCTCGATACTACCCCTTGGGGCCAAGCATATTGATTATCTGGGGCAACTATGATGGGGCGGATGGCAGAGCGAACGGCGGGGCCCAGGACGCTTCGAGCTTGAGAAGGCCCGATGCTGCCCCTTGGGCTAGGCACCTCGATTACCCAGCAGCGGCAAGACGATGCAAACAGCGGGGCAAAGAGCGGGACCCAGGGCACTTGACTGATTCCGCACCATGTTCTGGTTGACTCGGCGCATGTCTGAAAAACATAGGGAGGTCAATATTCGTTGGACGTACTAGTTGGGTAGAAGATACTTACTTTTCGCACCTAATGGCGGTTTGCGCAGTTCTGGCTGGCATTTTCGAATGCCAGGGGAGGGGACATGGGAGAAGTTTGTATGTTTGGAGCAAAGAAAAAAAAACTGGACAATTGACGCCGGGGGACACGAGGGGGCGGACACAGAGCGGACCAGGCACAGGAGATGTTCGCGGCGGTCCCGGTGTCGCAGCGGGGCCCAGGGCAATTTGGGTTCCGGGGGGGCAGGGGTTGGCTCTCGGCGCTGAGAGAGGCGATGCCGACGGGACACAAGTTCCGCAAGGGTAGGGCTTGGTTCTCGGCGCTGGGAGGCGTGATGGTGGCGGGACACAGGTTCTGGGAAAGGAGGAGTTTGTTCTAGCTCCCGGGAGGGCGATGGCCCCGGGACATAGGTTCCAGTGGCGGCGGTGTTGGTTCTCGTACTGGGGAGACGTGACGGTACCGGGATATAGGTTTGCGTAGGGTAGGGGTTGGTTCTGGCGTTGATGTGGGGCGACAGTACCGGGAGGCTGGTTCGCGGGGGGGAGCGGCATTATTGTTCAGTGGCGGAATTTCCGCTACAGAAGTAGCACAGACCGCGTGCCGGATGAGGGGGAAAACTGGCTCTCGGAGAGTGCTGCCGTCAGCGATTGACTAGCCCTGCTTTCTTCGTCCTCTGTTTGTAATTATCTATAACATTCATATCTGCAAGTACCTCAACTTTTAAATCATACCACAGTCCGGTCAAAGACAACGACTGCGTCTCTTATACCCAGTGGCGTCGTATCCTTGTCCTCATCCTGGTTGACTGCCAGAATTGGAGGGGCACGGCCGTTCCAGTGTCGCAGCGAGACCCGGGCACTTAGGGCTTGAGAAGGCCCAATGCTACCACTGGGGGCCAGGCGGCAACACGACACGGCCAACGACTGGGGGAACAGCGGGGTGAACAGCGGGGCCCCGGGCTCTTGACTGATTCCCCGGCATGTTCTGGTTGACTCGCTGGACGTCTGACGAACATAGAGAGGTCAATATTCGTCGGATATAACTACTTTGATGGAAGATACTTACTTCTTCCGCCTAATGGAGGTTTGCGTAGTTCTGGCTGGCATTTTAGAATGCCGCGGGAGGGCACACGGGAGAGGTTTGCATGTTTGTAGCAAAGAAAAGAAAACCTGGACAATTGACGACGGCGGATGCGAGGGGGCGGACACAGAGTGGACAGGACACAGGAGATGTTCGCGGCCGTCCAGGTGTCGC
>LN891203.1:108887-121319 GCA_900010015.1 Tuber aestivum
CTGGCAGATGCGATGCTGGCGGGACACAGGTTCCGGGAGGGTAGGGGTTAGTTCTCTCGGCCGTGGGGGGCGACGGCCCTGGGACACAGGTTCCGGAGGGGCAGGGGTTGGTTCTCGCCGCTGGGAGACGCGATGCTGGCGGGACACAGGTTCTGGAGGGCGAGGGGTTTGTTCTCGTGGCCGGGGGCGGTGACGGCCTCGGGACCCAGGTTCCAGTGGGGGAGGTGTTGGTTCTCGTACTGGGGAGATGTTATGGTGCCGGGACACAGGTTCTGGTGGGAGAGGCATTTGTTCTCGCGGCCGCGGGGGGCGACTGCCCTAGGACACAGGTTTGAGTGGCGGAGCTGTTGGTTCTCATACTGGGGAGGTGTGACGGTGCCGGGATACAGGTTCTGGCGGGGGAGCAGTTGGTTCTGGCGTTGGAGTAGAGTGATGGCGCCAGGATGCAGGTTTGCCGGGGAGAGCCGCATCTTTGTTCAGTGGCGGAATTTTCACTTCAGAAGGGCGGACTGGCCGCGCACCTGATGAGGGGGAAAAATGGCTCCCGGAGGGTGCTGCCATGGGAGATTGACTAGCACCGCTTTCTTCGTCCTGTGTTTGTAATTATCCATAATGTTCATGTCTACAAGTAGATCAACTTTTAACTCATACCACAGTCCGGTTAAAGACAACGATGGCGTCTCTTATACCCAGTGGCATCATATCCTCATCCTCATCCTCGTCCTCCAGCCTCTTATCTTCACTATCGGCCTCCTCCTCTTGTATGGCCCCCCGGATACCTTGAGCCAGCTGATAGCGATCTCAGACATTTCTGTCAAAAAAGCGATATCGGCCACCAGCTGGCTCAGGCGTCCGGTCACCCTCCTCCGTTCCCTCCCCCTGATGTGACTCCGAGACCATGAGGTCAAGGGGTTTCTTGCCGTCCTGCTGGTTTGCAAGGAGCCAAACCCGGATGTCCTCATCTCCATCTAAGAAGATGAGATCAGAGAGACAGAGAGGGTTTCAGGGTTTCAGACACACTGACCGGGCACCCTGACCTGTCGCACCGATCAGGTACCTGGGGTACGCAACCTCGTTCTCCACACGGTGCACCTTGATCATCCGTAGCACTTCTATTATGCCCGGAGATTGTAGGACCGCCCATGTGACTGCCTGATCACCGTCAGGAGAGTTGCACGAGAGGTCCAAGAACGGAGGCTCGCCAGGGGGAGCACCCGTTTGGCGAACGATGTGGATCCTTACTGCCCATGGGCAGTAAGGAGAGGAGCAGTCGGGTTTGGCCACTAAGAAGATTTCTTTGTACTGTGATAGTTCATGACACATAGCACATAATACGTACTCATACGTCCGATGATGTCGCCACCACCCTCATCCCCCGCATTGCAACGCTCGTTCGTCATCTGAAATTTCTGGGCCGTATCCTTGACTAACACCTTTATCTGACGAACGAGTTCCACAACACTGTCGGGGCGGTACCTGGCTTCAATTCCCTTGATGCAGCCTGCCACGTGGGGAAGTGAGCCGGCGAAAGTAGTCACCGAGTCCAGCTGGGCCTCGCTCTGGCTTGTTGATTCCCAACCCGGAGTCGTGATATAGTCCTTTATATGCTCCCACCCCGACTTGTACAGCTTGGTCAGGTGGTGGCGTTGGGCGAAGCCACACCAACCTTTTGCGTACGAAATGTCCCCATAGCATCCCCTAGTTAAGACAGGTGAGTTTCTAGTCTCCCAGTAGGTGGATCCCAGTTCTTTCACTAACTTTGAATCTTCAACGTCCAGTTTGAATTCCAGCTTTTTGTCGGGTCCTGCACAACTCGCACTGGCAACGGCCGCAGCCCGGGAAAGACCTTTTCTCCGTTTGGCTGATCCCTTGGTATATTCTGGTTGACTCGCTAGACTTTTGACAAACATAGAGAGATCAATGTTAGTTGGATAGAGCTAGTTTGATAGAAGATGCATAGTTCCCACGCCCAACGGCAGATTGTGCAGTTTTGGGTGGCATTCTCGAATGCCAGGGGAGGGGACAGTGGAGAGGTTTGTGTGCCCAGAGCAAAGAATAAAAAAAAGCTGGATAATTGACACGGGGGGCGAGGGGCGGAAAATGAAAAAAACACCTTGGATGTGTCGAGGATATGTTCCGGATGGGGGAGGTTAGGTAGGACGGCAGCGCGGTGTGTGTCGAAGGGCGAATAAGGAAGCTTGAGCGTAGTGTGGAGGCTAGAGGAAATGAGGGAAAAAGCCTGGGGTGGAAGAGGAGGTTCTTATAACTCCAACGTCTCTCCCCATCGACGTCACTCCTGTATGTCAGAGCGTACACCTGAGTGTATACGCAGGCCTCACTAAGAGGTCCACCTACGTCAGACAGTTTTTTCTCTTGACATACACTTTATGTAAATTGATGCAAATTCCTCTAAATCAAATTATGGTAGACTAGCTAAATTGAGCCTTATCACGATGAAGACACTAAATTAACCTTTCAACGCGCAACATGAGCTGAGACGTCCTCTACTCGAGTCCTCGTACTTGTCGATGCAGGCCGCGACGTCACCATGAGTTCCAACCCTAACCCACGCGACACCATAGGTCAGGGTACGCGTGGGGTTACCACTATTGCACCCTATCACCACAAGCGGAGCCGTTTCGTCTTCGGCAACTCTAGGTTCTCGACGTTAACCGAAGCACCTAGTTCGTGTTTGTTTTTGTCAGCTAGCGGAGGAGGCAGAAAACCCGGCGATGGTTCTCTATTTATGAGAATCCATCTTTTGAGCGGCAATGGCAGACGTTTATTGAAGGATTGTGCGAGATCTTGCAAGTTTGATTCGGAATCTGGGTCCGCATTTTGCACAGTTTCACTGCTGCGCTCATAGACTAATCTCTCGACGTCTGGACAAAATCCCAACTGCTGGACACCCGGTGAGATGTCCTGATTGCGCACCTTTACCGGGTCATTACCGCGATGTTCTTCCACTTCCGCATCGCTTCCGGGGTTCCTGAAATGCATCTGACCAATGTGTGCCCCTCTGTCCCTGCCCCAATTGAATGCCACGTTTTCGGGCAGGTAAGTTTTCCCCCTCATTGGTGGTGTTTGGGATCTCGCATTGCCTGCGTCATGCTAACAATATAGTACTAGATCTAGAGGGTCCTTCAGAACTGTATTTGATAGCAACTAGGCACGCACCGTTTCATCATTGTTGATGAAGACAACGTCTGCTGAAGATAGCGGTTCCTTCGGAAACGCTCCGAGCTTCCTGCCCCCGACGCCAGTTGGGCCAAGGATCTAGCGAAACCGTCACTGAGGTACCCATCTCATAATCATCACACACAATCCTTGAATATCATAGGAATCTAAGTCACCAAATTTGGTTCCATAAATGTGGGGAGGACGCCAGAAAAGAGAGAGGTACTTTGGAGCGGCTTGCGCTTGCCGCCCTTCGTTCCCATGCATACCCTGACTCCGTCTTGACGGCCAGACTCAAACAATACGCACCGCACGAGGCCTCCCAAGCAGCACGCTCCAGTCTAGGTTTTCGCAGTCAGTAGGTGCAAACAACAATATACATGAATCTTTAGAAATGAACTAACCTGTTTGCAAGTTGTAAGATGAACCCACATTGGCAGGACGTGCTGGTTGGACCTGTCCAACACCAGGATCCTGGGGTGCATTCTCATGATCCTCTTCTCCAGGGCGGGGATTCTGACCACTGTCGGCAGCCTCTCTTTGGTCCTGGCCATCATTGGCGGTTAGGCCCTCATTCAGACCATCCACGGCAGCAGGGCCAAGATTCGGACCCATTCCGGCACCCGTGTCTACACCATGGGGGTCGTGATCATCGTCCGCCGGACCCTGATTCTCACCATTGTTACTACCGGGGTCAGTAGCCTGGCCATTATCAGCAGCCTGGCTCGGATTCAGGTCATTGTCTTCATCTGGGTATCCTTTAGGCGCCAAAACTCGAGGTGCATTTGCCCCCCGTCCCTGGGGAGGTGGATCGGCGTTGGGCACAGGCAACGCAGGAGCCTAATACGCAGAAGCCCCGGGAGGGAGTAAGATTGTATCAACAATTATATGCGCGAGAACAATTACCGGACCGGCCGGAGGCTCCGGACCCCCAGCTTCACCCAGAAGAGTAGTTGTGAAGTTCTTTCCTGAGTCCCTAACAAGTTGAATAATGGCCGCATCGATCTCCTGAATCCTGGGTATGTCATTATTCGCCTGTGCGGTTACAAGGCAATAACAGGCTAAACGCAGCCTCCTTATGCCGTCGAAGATGTTACGAAAACCAGCATTTGGGAAAGTAAGAATATTCACAAAGTGGCTGGCTGACATCTGATCTTTGACGGTTTTCCGCCACGCACCGTACTGCATTCTGCCATTCAGATTGGTCGTTAAATTCAGGGATGGCTCATATTACACGATTTTGCGATTCCCAGGACGCCGAGCTGAAATTGCACCAGCGAGAACTAGAGCAGGCAGCTGGTAGGCCTGTGTGGGTCCGGCTGGAGCTTTCTTTCCCTTGGGCACATTCACCATGTAGAAGTATTGTACGTTATTGTTTTGAGGCATTTCGTCTTTGTCTGAAATTTTCAGGGTATGGATAAGATGGGCATTGTGGGTAGTGTATCTTGTGGAAAGTCTTTCTGGTATGACACTCCTGCGTTTTTGATCCTCCATTTATACATCCGGGTTCCTGACATCCTAGTCATCGGGAACAATTTTCAACATGATCAATACAGCAATGGAAACTTCGCATGATGCCGACATCAGAGCCAGCCTCTCCTTCAAGATTATAAACTTAGTATGTCCCGCGACTCTTCGAAATTGGAAACCAATTATTAGTACTAATGGAACTGGATACATAGAAACAAACTGCAACCCATGTGTTAGTGAGACACGCAGGGCATGCTCTAAACCCCATCGACTATAGCTCCCTTTGGAGGATGCCGCGACCTAGCTCCCCCGAACCACCCAACAAAACTTCCGCATTCTGCTCATCTCTGAATACTTGCGTTGCACTTCAAAAATTCAACAGCACTTGCTCCCATAATGCCTGTCAAATGTTCTTATTGTCGCCGCAAATACGCCCCCCAATGTAACCGGAGCTGGTACTCGGTTAGTTTGTTTTATGTTTTGTTTTAAGTATCGGTTGATACTTAGTTTGTTTTATGTTTTGTTTTAAGTATCGGTTGATACTTGGTTAGTTTTATGCTTTGATTGAGTAAGAACATGAGTGAGAATTCATGATCGTACTCAAACACATGTACTTAAAAAGACCGCCGTCTTCCACTCTGGAAACGGCAGACTTCGACAGACAGTATTTTAATATACTCGGTTGAACGGTTATCTTTATTCTCCTATTACACCACCGAAGCCTCCCTTAGCGAGCCTAGAAGTTGATAGCCTCCGGTAGGCGCCACTTCTCTCCTATTGTACCGACAGCGTGATTAACGCCCCGGCGTGAACACGTTACACCCAGGCCCTTACCAGAAACACCTGCACAGCGCCCATGCCAATCTACCCATTCTGCTCGTGTCGACTACACGGCCGACCACCTCGGATGGTCCTTTTCACCAGACGTTATCTGACCCATTACGCCGCCATGACGCTTTCTACCAAATAGATCACACGGATTCCGACTATGAGTCGGAGGGTGATCCGATGGATTGCTTATCTGGATCGTTGAATCTAGAGGTTACAGAGGAGTCATGTATGGAATCACGCGGTGTGTTCGAGGCGTCCTCAGGGCCCAGCCAACTGGCTATTTTTCCTGGCCCTGGGAAATCTATTGCAGAGGTGAAGGGATTTGAACGGGACAACCACAATCTAGCAAGGGACCCATGGCCTCCATTTGCATGTGGGCACAATTTCAAACTTGCATCTTGGTTTATGCACAGCAAAGTCCCCAAGTCGCGTATCAATGAGTTCTATTCAAGTGGCCTTGGTAATTCAGTATCCGTCGGCTACCCTTCAATGCCTACACTCGAGAACCACCTCCATATACTGGATTCATACGGGGCGTATCTGTGATGGTACGAAGGGAAAGTGGATGATGGCATGAGAACGTTACCTTTCTTCCACCGTAACCTTCTAGATTGTGTCCAATATCTTATTCATCAGATAACCTATAGGGAAGATCTTATTTACGTACCGCAACGTGAATACGATCATAATGGATACAGACTGTATGCTGAAATGCATACTGCAGACTGGTGGTGGGAAGTTCAAGTACTGTACCAATCTCTTATCACCTTTTAACTAAAGATCTAGCTAACCTATGACAGGAAACCCTGCCACATAGCGCCATGGTTGTTCCAATTATCAGGATGTCCGATCAGACCCATCTCACCAACTTCTGCTGTGACAAGAAGGCCTGGCCGGTGTATGTTACGATAGGAAATCTTGCATCGACTAGCTGTAACAGGCCCTGATCGATGGCTATCCTCCTTCTTGCGCTCCTACCAGTCCCTCCTAAGTTGCCCCAGTGGGGTTCAGTAAACAGATCCCAGAGACAAATCAATGCCGACACCCTTAAAGGCGTATTCCACCTCTTATTTGAGCCCTTGCAAGAGGCTACGCGCGATGGCGTCCCAATTGACTGTGCGGATGGGAACATCGGGAGGTGCTTGCCGATATTGGCTGCGTGGATTGCGGACGATCTGGAAAACATTGTCCTTCATGGAATAAAATCCAACGCCTGTCCTCAAGGTGAGGTTCGTCCACACCAGCTAGGTGCCAACGCGAACACAGCATATCAGACCTGAGATTATGCGACATACGACCAACTCGAGCAGCAAGTTTGCAACGAGTCGGATATATCAGATTCAGACGTGACCCACCCCAAACTTGACACTCAGGGTGTCAAGATCGGGTGGAACGTCTTCCATGGGCTCTGATGGGTGTCTGCCCCAGACTTGCACCAGCCCGATCTCCTTCATACAATTTACCTAGGACTGTTTGAGCACAGGATAGATGGGATTCGAGGATTTCTCAAGAAACATGGACGACTACAAGCATTTGATAATGCCTGGAAGTCTTTGCCGCCATACCCCGAGTTCCTTGTTCCCAAAGGAGCTTACTATGAGGTTACGCAGTGGCAAGGGAAAGAGATGAGGAATTTGGGGCGATGTCTTTTACCAGTTTTAGCTGTGGCGTTGAGACTGCCGGACGGTGTACAACAGCTACCTTTCAAACGTGTCATTGTTTGCGTCGGGTCATTACTCGATTTCAGTTTGATGGCGCGATATAAAAGTCATACAGCAGAGATTATAGGTTATATGGAACAATATCTCGACAGGTTTCACGCCATGAAGGATATCTTCTCAGAATTTCGAATGTCGAAACAGACACGAGCCGAACTTAAGGCTCAGGTCCGGGGGATATGGTATTAGCAAGCTCAGTTGAATGAATCACACCCCAGGTCGAAGGTACGGAACATACGCGAGAACCATCCAGGCCAGGAGGACAACCAATGAATAGAATTTATTCAGTCAAAATGTCAATTCAACTTCATCAAGATGCATCTGCCATCTCAGTTCCGTGATCACATATACCACTTTGGAAATATTCCCATGTGTTCAACTGAATTCGGGGAGCTGGTGCATAGGGATCAGATTAAGGACGGATGGCGACAATCAAATAAAAACGACGCCTCTAGGCAGATTCTGAGCAGCTATAGCAGACAAGATGCGATGCGAAGGAGGCGTTTGAACCTAGATTCAATGAGACGCCCAGGAGCTCATATTCCTGCAGACGTTGTCGACCTTTTGAACAAAACCGGTGCCGGACGTGCGCCCGTGGCTGAGTGCCGTCTTCGAGTCCTGAAGGGGCACTGTAGTAATGTGGCATGTCTGGTCGAATTTTGTAATGCCCAGAGTATCAGCAATAGAAACATGAGTACTCAATTGATCCGATATAGCCGCCAGACGCTGCCCGTAGAGCGTCGCCTCCCCAATGATCCAGCCATACTTCGACTCCTTCCCGTTCAACTAATCACATAACTTGAAATCCCAGTTCCCGCCTTTCAGGAAACCCATATTTACGACATCCACAGGGCAAGATCTACGGGATCCAGGCTTTTTTGAACCCAGGGTAGTCGGAATCATTGGGTTTGGGTCCAGGCAGGCGGGGAGCAAATGTATAGTGCACTCCACGGCGGTCTTCCGGGAAAGCTCATGGCATTCTTCAAACTGTGAGATTGTAGGCGCCAGAAGACAATACATCGACTCGCTTGTATTCAGATATTGAGTGCAGTTAACTCTGGGCGTTCGTCAGAATTACACGATATTGTCACAGTTCAGCTTAGACCCGATGCGAGAAGGTTTATCATAGTGGATATACGCAGGATACTTGGCCAAGCCCACGTGGTTCCGGAGGCAGGGGGGTGATGGCTGGTCAACAGTGGCATTGGTTTAAGGACGTTGTATGAAATATAGTGACAAACGTCGTACAGGCGCATTGATTATGCGACAGCCAGAACTTCTAACACCAGACGCGAATCCTCCTACGACAAACAGGCAATGTGGGCATAGAATTATGAAGGTCTCTTGATAGCAAGCTGTACGTAGAAATAATATAATATGATTAAGACAAAATGCTAGAAATCAAGTGTCCGCCAGAGGATCCGCAAATCTGCTGTGAGGAGGAAACCATGACATGCTTGCCCGGGAGGGGTCACCATTATCGTGGATAGGGAACTCGAGGCGTGCTCCGATGTCTATCAACTAGTATGAACGTCGCGGCAATGTAGGGAAGCACGCATACGGATCGCCACCAGCAGAAAACACAGCAGAGCGTAATGGGGAGTGTAGCAAGTGTTGCGTTTTAAGTCTGACGTTATCCCGAAGTGGCGAGAGCAGGCAGGTGGAACTGGACAGATTGCACGATTATCGCGTGACGCCATGAGGGAATCAGGAGAAAGATGCCAGAAGCAGCGCGTCAGGAGGGGGTGACACTAGGAGCTTATCGTCGGGGTTTGAAAGGAGGGTTGGCTGCTGTAGGACGTAGTTCGGATGTCGCGGTGACAGAGGGGGGCGCTAGGCCGGAATCCTGAGGATGGAGGGCCGGGCTGAGCGTCAGGTGGTGAGGCAGACGCAAGGCGGCGAGCGATGTGATCAGAGCGACGGTATTGCAGTAGCGGCGTAGGGACGTGATCCAGACTTTCGACCGCGGGGCCAGAGGGTACTGGAGGTGAGGATGCGAGGGGAGTGGTGATGGGACGCAGAGAACGTAGGGGGGCGTGGCGGCTGGAAGTCCGGACGTACGGGACATAGGGGGGCGTGGGGGCTAGAAGCCCAGACGTACCGGACGCAGTGGTGCGTTATAACCAGAAGCAGGACGCACAGGGCGCAGGGCACGCAAAAAAATACAACTCGGCGTCAGGACGCGCCCCCCACGCATCAGACACACAGTTTTCTTTAGCTCATGCACAAGTCGAGGGACATCAAAAGGCATTCCAAGGACCCCCCTTGGAGCCGGAGGCTGAAGGACAAACATAGCATATCAAGCAATACACTATCTATGTTCACGAATATGAGCCTAAGGAATATTGTGACAATTAACTAAACGTGACATTCAAACTACTGCAGAACCCAGACTACTAATAATTATCGGATCAGATTGTGATGGAGGGGTGCAGTGACTTGCCCCTGCATAGATCGTCAGCGTCACTCTCGCCCAAGAGTGAAATAATGAGCATTGTGGGATTACTACCACGGATGAAAGAAACAAGCATCGTGAGAAAACCACCAATGAAATAGTAGCACAAGCGAAGGGAAAGACTAACAGTGACAAACGAGTACAAGCAAGGAAAGGACCACTACCAACGTGACCTGGCAGTAATCTAATCTGATTGATCTGGAGTGTTACCAGCAGTGGCAGAAAGGGACCACTAGCCACCTACGCGGTATCATGTCATGTGCCTGGCTTATGTAGAACGGGCGCGTCAGCCCCCGTCTTTATGATTCCTTCTACAAAAGCCGGCACATGGCACTTGTGACATGGAGGCACATCCAAATTGCATGATAACCGTAGGTACCTGGGCCTGGCACATCGTCTGGCACATCATGGAATCTGACTATTTGGCACATGTGGCTCAAGTGCCCCGGTTGAGACAATTGGCTCAACTCTTTCTTTTAGGGGAGGCAGTTAGCACACCTGTGTTGTAATATGATTACCAGATCGGGCAATAGCAACATAGCCGACCAATGGGGCTCAAAGCACAATACCATACCAATAGGCACGGAACCTACTCAGAATAGGTACAGCCAATCTATATAAGGAGGGGGTTCACCCCTCGCTCTCTTCGTCTCCGATGAAGACCCTCCTACCGACATACACGCAAACGGCATGAGCGGATACAATATGATACAATAAATCGATACATCGCTATGCGGAGAAACAACAATACTCCATGATACCAGGATACAATACAAGGATACAAGCAAGGTACTGAAGGTAACTAAGTCAGTCGGGGGGAAATAGCCGGATATAACTGATGGGTGAAGAGCAATAAGCGGAGATATGGCACAAGGAAAGGCAACCGGCATCATGAGGGCAGGGCGACGAGAACACCTGAAGAGCAAGTACCTTGCGCAGCAGCCACGGGGGGCTACCGGGACGTGGCCCCGGAGCAGCAACCGAGGCCCAGACTCAGTACAGCGTTACTCGAACAGGAGGAACAATAACGACAAGGAGAGGACGAGTGCAAGGACAACGATGAGGATGAGGACGAGTACATGGATGGAACCAACAGCGACATACAAAAGCCGACGCAGGAGGTGGCTACACTGACGAGGCGGATGAACAGCCTGAAGGGTCAATGGGCTCAACTGGAACACCACTTGCAGTGCCTGCAAGGTATCTGGACATGGGAAGGATAGATGTCGGCTAATGAGGTAGCAACCCAACTGACCAGGATGGTGATAATACGGGAGCAGATGGGACAAGATGGAGGGTTTGCCGCCGGCTGAGCGTGTAGGTTAAAGGTGAAACAACAGGTCGAAGGCGTCAGTCGGACGAGGTTAGGGAGCAATAAACTATCCTGACATTGGACCAAAAGGGACATCGTGAGGATAGGGAGAAATGACCACTAGTGAAACAGAATCACGGTGACCTTCAAACTACGGATGAACCCGGACTACTAATAATCCTGGGATCACATTATCAAGGTTGGGGTGCAACGGCTTGCCCCTGTATAGAGTGTCAGCATCACCTCCCGAGCATCATGAGATTAACGAGAATAGTGACAAGCGACTAATATTGACAAAGGACTAATAGGAACAAAGGACTAATAGGGACAAAGGACTAATAGGGACAAACGACTACTAGTGACATTAACGAGAATAGTGACAGGGTAATAGAAGCAAGGAAAGGACAACTACTGACATGACCCGGGAGTAATCTAATCAGATCCTCTCGGGGCAGACGAGTACTAGTCACGTATCCGGTATTATGTTTTATCTGCCGCTTTTGTAGAACCAGGGGCTTGCCCCTGGGCCTTTATGATTCCTTCTACAAAAGCCGGCACATAGCACTTGTGACCTGGATGCACACCCAAATTGCATAGTAACGGTAGGTACCTGGGCCTGGCACATCGTCTGGCACATCACGGAATCTCACTCTCTGGCACATGTGGCTGGAAGAGACGGAGGAAGACGATTGGCTCAGTAGTATATTTCTAGGGGGAGTGATTGGCTCACACTCATTTATATAGGGTGGGTAGGTGTCACGGCCACCAAATGTTCTTCACTCTAGTCGCGTGTTTCGTACCTGGAAGGAGCTCGCCACCGTTCTCAGGACTCACGTTCTTGAAGAGGATGGATATGGCATGACGGCCCTGTGGATTGGACAGGGTCGGAGGGTTTGGCAGTCCAATGCACACCATGACGACGAGAGACAAGGACTCGGAGACTGGGACTAGGCGCATGGGTACAACCAAAGCGAGTTGTACAAGACTTGAGGTTCAGGGGTTCAGGGTCCGGGTTCACAGGTTCAAGAGGACGCGAAGTAGTAGAGAGGTGTAATTCCTAGGTACAGGTGTCTGAATTATATCTAAGTTTATTTATCCTAGTCGGGCCAAAACATGTCTTATGATCTAGCTAACATCCCTCGTAACCCTTAAATCATAACAAAATCACTACTATGGGAGACCGTCCCGCAATCCTCCTCCCAAACATAAATCCAAAATCACTACCAACTGGCTCACGGGCGCTCGTGCCGCAAGCGACACCCCGGATTAACGCATCTTCCTGTCCCGCAAATCCTATCCATATCTTACACCACCATCAGCTATTTCATCTTCCACATACCCAACAAATGAAATATACAATCTGTCCCAACACCGCGTAGTATTCCTCCAGTGACCTGTAATATCAACAAACGTGCCATGACAAAAACAACAATGGGGTCCCTTAACCAACTCATAACTCCTCGCCCAAG
>LN891203.1:122522-148721 GCA_900010015.1 Tuber aestivum
CGGAAACCCTCCTTGAACCTCGCTCCTCAGCCGCATACCAATCAGACGGATTAACCTTGGACAACAAGGCCCCATGACCTAGACCTCCAGTGGGATACTGGATGATTACCTTGGCTCGCTTGGATGCTCCTTAGTTGGACCTTAGTTGGTTATGCTCCTCGCAGGTGGACTCCGGCTTGATGTCGGAAACCCTCCTTGAACCCCACTCCTCGGCCGCATACACATTAGACGGAAAAACCTTGGATACTGGGGCCCCTGATGCCTAGACCTCGGAGGTGGGAACCTGTCCTGATGCTTAGACCTCTGAGGTGGGATACCTGTCTCTTGCTTAGACCTCCGGTGGGATACCAGACATCTGTCTAGACCTCGGAGGTGGGAACCTGTCCTGATGCTTAGACCTCTGAGGTGGGATACCTGTCTCTTGCTTAGACCTCCGGTGGGATGCCGGACATCTGTCTAGACCTCGGAGGTGGGAACCTGTCCTGATGCTTAGACCTCTGAGGTGGGATACCTGTCTCTTGCTTAGACCTCCGGTGGGATACCGGACATCTGTCTAGACCTCGGAGGTGGGAACCTGTCCAGAAGTATAGACCTCCCGTGGGACACGGACCTCTGGAACCTCGCTCTTCGGCCGTACATCAATAAGCCGAATTCACCTTAGATACCGAGGTACCTCCTTGTCAAGACCTCCAGGGGGATACTGGAACCCTACGTATAGACCCTCGGTGGGATGCCGAACCTGTTTATATTTCTTGTTCCGATTGTGGCGTGCCTGGGACTACCTGCTCGGACCTTGTCCGTTACACCAAGCCAACACAGGCGACACCCGTTCCGCCAACTCCATATCCCCAAACTGCCCATACATCCTCGTCCAGTACAAGTCCATGCACCGGTCCAAACAGGTAGGAGCACCGTCGAAGTACGCTCGGAAAGCTTTGATCAGTGACTGCCCATCCAGCTGCCTCCCTCGTTTCACAATCTTAAATGTTGCAGCCAGGACATACCGTCATCTCCGGAGATAGAAAGAACCATTTACTGACTGCGGGCTTACCACTAGGCAACCGGGAGTATCCGTGCTCGTGAGCCGTCTTGCACCTTCCACAGCGCCAGCCACCACTCTTAACAACCAGCTGTCCATTTTTCTGGACCAACATAGTCCCGTCGAATGGATTCACAGCTACCACCCGTTCTCCATCTACCGTAGCCTCATTCCTCGGGATACCGAGCGCCAACCAACAATGTTCCCTCTACCACGCCCCTCAGGCTCCGACTTTGCTGTCTTTGAACAACGTGTCCGCAGGCGGCCGATTATTGTCATACTGTGCTGTCGTAGTCCAGTGGTCTCGATCATCTTTCCCGGCGCAATCATCATGGCCCACCAGACCAGTACCACTTCGAATCCTAGTCAACATATAAGCGTCCAGCCTCGTGAGGCCTCGGAGGTGTCAGGGCGCCGCCGGACTCCTCTCATAGTACTGATGCCCCTGGGCAGTATGCCATGCCACCCATTCGTCCCGTCGTAGATCTCGTACCAATGCCCCATGCCCAACGCTAAAGCTCACACCTTCCCAATCACCAGGCCGCAACTCATGGTGCACACACTCCTTGGCTCGCAGATTGACAACCTCATTCCCAACTATCCTGGTATGTCCAGGGACCCACTCGCAGGAAATCCAGCCACACCCATTCAGCAAAGGGGCGAATACTTCCCACAGGTCAGCCGAGTTACCCTCGGGGAACATTCCCTCTATCAGCATCAGCGCAGGGACACCGTTCAAAAATATGTGAGCATCCTGTAAGGGGTGAACTTCCTTCAAGTACCTCAATGCCCCAACAACCGCAAAGAACTCACACTCCACTATACTCCAAGACGATGGGACCGCTTGTCCCATTACTCGAACCCCCCCACCATTGTACACAGCCCATGCTGCCCCCGCCTTCCCAGAGTGTTTGGAACCGTCGGTGTAGACCACGAACCCAGGAGTGTTAAGTAGCTCCCCAATTCTTTCATTGTGTCTAGCCCTAACCACCTCTTTACCTTTGCCTATCGTGACCACTGGGCGTGTCCCAAGCTCCACCTCAGATTCCTGCCCTTGTGCCAGCATACCTTCCTCCTACCATGCCGACCTGATGTGTCCAAACCAGGGATGGTTGTTACAGTACCGCAGGTTGATGAACCTACTATAGTATCGGCGTTATAGATACCTTCCCTGAATGTGGACCGGCGGCACACTGAACTCAGTCAACAGGATATTGTTGGCCAGCTTAAAGGGGGTTCAGAATACAGAGCAGAGGCACTGGTTGACATGGACCTGAATCTGTTTCACATACAACCCATAGTGGGTTACAAAGTCAAGTCCATAGTAGAGGGTCAGGAGGTAGGCTGCTTGCACCAAACGGTAAGTCTCCCACGCACCAATACCACCCACACCACCATATCACCTACCCAAAGCCCCAATCCTCCTCCTAACTTCCAAGCCCCAGTCCAACCAATACTTTGCATGAGCAGAAAAATTAAGAAAAACACTACACCTATACCCGAGCACCCTCAGATCCTCAGATGGCTCAACCAGCTCCCCTTTGAATTCCATCCCATCCCAAGCCCTGTCCCCAAAGGGAATCCACTGGCATCAGCAAAAAAAGATGCTTGCGTCCTGTGCGTCCTGTGCATCTGACGCTGTAACGGGGGCTCCCTCAGGAAGATGGATCCCAAGGATGCGACCGCACCAAACTTCGAATCTCTCGAACAAAAGTTCTTGCAAAATTGTAAAGAATAAAAGTAACGGTAAAACTTAACATCGTTAAGCTCTGGCTTATCTCAATTAAACTCTTTCGAGAGGAGGTTGATTGTGTCGGGGCAGGAGAGTTCTCGTATAAGCTTCAAGTAGTCAGACTTATACCAAAAACTCCGCCATGAGGTTGCCCCGACCAACATGAGCGTGCCCTTCTCCGTAAGGGTTGCTGGCACCATTACCGCATTCCCGAAGGGCTTAGGTGTCAGCGCACTCTAGCAGAATTCTCCCATATGCACGTCAGTTCCTGCGAGGTGTTTACCAATACACCTGCCCGAGCGAAAACTCTGCGCATCGGTGTCTCGCCAGTGGCTAACTGGCGAGACTCCTAGGAAGCCTAACTAAATGACTCTCTTCCCATGTGCTATGATCTATGCAAGCACCCGTAGACATCAGGTGTTCTCCGGTTAAGTTCTATCTTTCTTGATTGCGAACTTACGGGGTCTACGACGCTCCCACGTAGAGCTGTGTCGGTGGCGGGACCCGTGGGCGCTACCTCTGGTCCCTTACACCCGGCACACCACTAACCGTGATAAGTATCATGCTATTAGAGTCTTCCAACAACCCACAAAGAGCCTACGGCAAAGGGGCACGTGTAGGCTTGATTGGCGTAAAACCTTCCTCGATGTCTCCGGCACTACCCGGGACTGCTTGAGGAACCCTTCCGGATAGCTTACGCTAACTCCGTCAGTTATGGTCCGTTTTACCCCGTTCTTTTTGGAGAAGGTACCTGACCTTCTCACCTTGCCCCCTTATATATCCTGCGAACAGCCTCCGGTCGGACGGACGGCAGCGACGTATACAGTGTTATGGACATGTCTTCATTGATTCCATTTAACTAGTAATACGGCAACTCCACCTATTTAGGCCCATGACGCCCGGGGCGAACCCTGGGGCCGCAGGTACCTGTTAGGAATAATCCTGCCAAGTTACAGCATGTTCGGAGCATTCTAGCTCCTCCCGTAGTCTTCCGATCACTGTGCAAGCAAGTGCCCGTAGATTGTCATTGCGTAACAAACAATCCTAACATTTCACGGAATCTTTCCGACAACGTTTCCGAGGGAAGGTAGGGTAATAGTGTCCCAAAGGCAGGGTGAGTGTGTCCATGGTGACACGAAACTGGTCCCCATGGTAGGGTACCGTGACTTACCTTGACAGGGTAAACTCACCCGGCCTTGTGACCCATCCTTAGGACGAAGCCGATGTGGTCACGTTACTTCCACTACTTGGGTACACCTACCTCTCATGTACCTTCTGTTCTTCGGGATACCCGAACCATCGAGTATCTCCCGGACATGCTCAGACATGCCCGCCTAGTCTACCATATAACCTCTAGGTCTTATGTATGGGTGTAGACTTAGGTTGCCATAGCTCCATACTGTAGGGTCGTTACAGACGCACAGGACGCACAGGACGCAAACCGTTACTGAGGACGCAACGCGTCGACGCCCTGGCTCCCGAACTCCCCGGTTTCTCGTTGCCGCACCCTGCTCCCATCTGGACGTCGCTCACGACACCCGCTACGTCCGGAATGTCTATGCCGCACTCCCTCATCGTCCCAATCCCCCAGCACCTGCCCACATCGCGCTGTAACTACCTAACTCCTCCCGTTCTCCATCCTGATCCCAATTACTGAATCCCCCCCTCTCCTAACTCGGTTAACCACGTGCCTCACCATCTGGACTCGACGCCCCATCTCCTGGACAACTCTGGGTGGTTCTGGTATGTTCGTCCTCCTATCTGGACGTCTACATAGCACTCTGGGTTGATCCGGATATCATGGTATCTGGTTCCTAAATCCTAACACCCTGTGAATCTTTCGTCTGTGATCTGGACGAGGCCCGGCCCCCATTGCGCTCTGGTGTTGTGTTCTCCACACGCACGTCCAGATTGCTACATTTTTCTCACAATTTCTACCGTTAGGCCTGGTTCTGCTTTCTTCACCTTTGGCTCTTTTATAGTACACAATTGCCTCGTGAACTACAAGTTTCGTACAAGTACCTACATGATGTCTAGGGAGTTCAGCGTCACGTCATCTCTCTCCAATTTATTCCCTTATTACATCTATTCCTCCCCCTCGTCAATTCTTCTAAAATACCCTCCCCCCCTCGTCAATTCTCCTGAAGTACCCCCTCCCCCCCCCTTTGGAGGTCCCCACCCTGCCCTCGCACACCGAATGCTGCATAATCGCAACTGCCCGACAGTCCTATGGGCGCCTCTTTCTTGCCTTGTGACTCGCCGAAACTCAACGAGAGTAGTGACACCTGAGTTGATCTGTCAATTCCGCACTCTAGGGTATCATCCTGGCTGCTTGGGTCACAATGTTGGAACGCTAGCGCTGGGCTCCCCGATGTCTGGCCAAAATGAGATGTCACATCAGTGTCCTGCGATAGATTCTGTCTATCTCCACATACCAGTCGTGATATCATGGGTGATTCAGACGCGGTGTAGATCTGCCGGCCTGGGTGCCGGTGCGATTGCCTGAATTCCCGGTTCTCCAGTTCCACTGCAACAGCATCCCAGTCATCATCGTAGCCTTCCCGTCGATCTCCCTGGACGCCATATTGTTGCTCAACCTTTTGGGTGATAGTCCGCCAGATTCCTGCGAGAATCATGTCCTGTACCCACGCCGGACATTTCCGCCACGTTGGAACCTGTCTCGCAAAGAGGTCTTGCGTGAGAGTGACATGTTAGTCGGATCGGTATCGAACGCAGCATTAAGAGTTTCGGGAGCATCTTACCTGCTACCACATCAGGCTTGAAGTCCCTCAGTTCCACATATGCGCCCGTCTGCCACGCCCAAAGTCTATGGCAGATTATAGTACAAGTCAAACACACCATGGTGCCGTTGATCTCCGATATAAAGTCGGGTTCTAGAATACCGCACATTTTCTTTCCCGCGAAATACTTGCCATACACAGTATCGGCGATCTGAGGCGCAAGGAATCTGAACCTGAGATTCTGTGCACAGTTTAGTCTGAGTTAGCAAGAATCCAAGGTCTACCAATTCTGCTGCCAGTGACCAACCTCGTACCCGACCGGGTCGCACATAAACCGATCCGCTTCTAAGAGATATTCAACCCTGCGCTGGACAGCTGCAGGGTCCTGGGGCAGTTCGTATAATTTTACAATATTATGCTTCAGATGGTAGATGTATTGTGACCTTGCCCCGAGTCTTTTTGTCGTATCAATCTTTGTTAACAATCTGTAGAGCATCCGGTCATTGATTGCTGACTTACTAGGTTCAAAATATGGTCTGATGGGTTAATATCGGCAGGCTCTGACGTCTTATCCAGCGCCTCGCACCAAACGCTGTGTATCTTGGCCGTCAAAGCAACCACATTTGGCAGTGGGTCAATAAAAAGGGTGTAACGGAGAATCAAAGGCTGCGCCATTTCTACTATTGGACGTTCAGGTCCGGGTTCAAAATTCCAGCACCTGGGATTTACGCCCCGGTTCCCCCCCTGTTGAGGTGTACCCGGATCAACTGCTGGGCTGGAACTTCTGATAACAGACAAGCTTGCCCCTCTGCTGTCTGCTGGAGATGAATCACGAGCTGAACTGCATGATGAAAGGATCGCAGGACTGTACGCCCCACCCCAAATTGTGCGACTTTGAAGCACTGGCATTTGCCGGGTAGGCACGACATCCTGTGAGCCTGACATGGTTGCGATCCGAAAGGTTTTCGTGCGTTCCTGCCCCTGTCTCTTCCCAGATTGTACTCCACGAGCCCGCCCTAGTGTGGTGCCATCAGCGATCTCAATATCTTCCGGAGCAGGTCTGATATCTGGTTCAGATTCGTCGGATACTGGTGTATTTTGGTACTCATCCCTGCTATCGTCAGATACCTGTACAGGTTCCGTATCGAGATGTGCGTCGTGTTCGGTTTCTAGTTCTGTATATGCCGTGGTCTGCGATGTGTTCTTCTGGGGACCCTTTGGTGGTCTTGCTGCTTGGCTTGCAATTAGCGGTGGAGAAGAACCCGGACGTGATGAACGCTCGCTCAGCCGGGTGCTCGGTGAGCTGTGTGTTTCCTTTTGTTGGGTTGCGGGTCTCAATGTTTTGAATGCCATCATCCCAGATCCGGCGCTGCGTCTGAGTCCATTCGGATTGCCTGCTTGGGGCTTTGGCTGACTGCGGGAGTGGGCCTGAGAATCCTTTTGTATGATGTAATTGTACTTACCTGCAGCAGCTTGCACCAAAGTTGGGATTCAAAGTGTAGGAAAGTGGTATTCTGGGTATGGATAAGAGTGGGTAGGCGTAGAAGCTTCTTGCGTCCAAGGACACACTGGTTCTTATACCAAAACACTACCTTTAAGGGGGTTAGGAAGCACATAGTATCACTCGGTATTAGAGGCAAAGAATCAGGTACGAAAATGCGTTTTCTGAACTTTCTCCAGACTCTCCACGTCCCCAAATCACACTGGCAGCCTGGTGAGATGGCTGTGGAAATGAAAAGGATGCTACCGCTACGAGTTGGCGTCCATCTAGCCACAAAGGGTGTTGTGTCGCGACGTGGAGTCTTTAGTAACACTGCTCATGTCTAAAAGGGATTCGTTGAATTGAACCTCACCTCCGGATGCCGAATCCACTCGGCTGGCCGGCAGGGAGGATTCCATCATGTAAACCAATCATAGTACCGCTCCGGAGGCAAACTCTTGACGCCAAGCTGGAACGGCGATAGTGGGCGCCACAGGAACAAAATTAAGCTAAACTTTTGATTTCTAGCTAACTAACTAAGAATAGGAGGGCTAACTAAGAATACAAGCCTACGCCAGGGGCAAAGAAACCCCAGATGCCAGCAAAAAGGAGGTCTAACGATACAGAATGAGGAAGCAAGAAAAGGGGATTAAGAATATGTACGAGTACAAGATGCAAAAATGGAAAGGAGAAAAAGGGGCTTGAAGTAAAGTAAAAATGATAGCAAAAAAAAGGAAGGGGAACAAAGAACTCACTGAAAAACAAAGCAAAGAAAAAAAATCCATGGAGACGAAAGAAAGATCAGGCATTGGTATTGCAACCTGCTCTGCTGCGGAGAGAACGTGTCGGGGTCTGGACTTCTGATTCGCCATGACCCATCGTATTTGCCCTTACCTGGGCGGAGGGAGAGGGCAGGGAGAATGTGTCGGGGGCACTGGGGCTGTCTGTTGCCCCATCGAGCCTGCCGGTGCTGCGCCAAGTCGCCCGGGAGCCACTAGCTCGACCGGATCTCGGTCGTTGGAGGGCAGCCAGAGGTCGTGGCGGGGGTGCCGGTGGTTGTGGTGGGGAAGCCGGAGGTTGTGGGGGGGTCACCCGAGGTTGTAGGGGGGCGAGGGGAGGTTGCGGCTTTTGGATGAACTCGGCCATCCATGGCTGGTCCTTCAGCAGCGGCTCTAGGGACTTCCGTTTCTCCTCCTCCGCGAGCTCCAGCGCCGACACCCTTCTCGGGGGGGAGGGATTCCGGGTTGTCGGTCTTCGGGGCTCTTGCGTCGAGGGAGGGTGGGCATGGGAGGGGCCAGCAAACTGGGAAAACCTGGACTACGGTGGGACCGCGGGGGGAGTATACTCACTCCCGGATTCCCATGAGGTGCTATCTCCATCCTATATATGATTAGCGATTGACTCTCTATTATCCGAATGATGTTAGGTGCTGCACTTACCTCATGGTAATCGTTCTCGACGATGATCACTCTCCCCGCCGGGGGCGCAACAACCACAGCATCCTCCCCCGCCTCATCCTCATCCTCATCCCCCTCATCCTCCTTGTCCTCCTCCTGCTCCGGGACCTCAGCCTGCTCCGAGCCGTTCCAGGTATCCCAGGGAAAACAGGGATATCTGCCGTGGGCAGGCTCGGGCATCTAGTCGCGGTTGTCTCCCTCGTCCTGACGCGACTCAAGCACTAAGAGGTCCAGAGGGTCTTTTGACTCGTGCTGGTTAGTGAGGAGCCCGGTCAGGATGTCGTCATCCCTGTATAAAAAAACCAGGTTGGACAGGGGGAGAGGGTTGCAGGGCTCGTGGCGCAGCGAACGGGCGCCCAGACCAGTCGCCCCGATGAGGTACCGGGGGTACCCGATCACGGCCTCTACATGCTGCCCCCAGACTACCCGTAGCATGTCTTGCATGCTCACTAACTCCAGGACCCCACAGGCCACCACCTGGTCTGGGTCCATGGAGTACCATGGGTGTCCCAGGAATGGGTCCTCAGCCTGCGCAGCACCCGTTCGGCGAACGATGTGGACCCTTGTCGCCTGTGGGCGATATGGGGACCTCCGATCACGTTTGGCCACTAATAAAGTAAGTATTAGGTTCTATATATATCAGTTTGAGGGGTTACTTACTCGGGCCGACCTCGGCATCAGCATCACGCCCCCACTCTGACTCCCGGTGTTCATTTGTCATCTGAACCTTCTTGGCCTTGTCCTTGACCAAGAGCTTCATCTGACCTTCAACCTCCCCGACGTCTTCCGCCCGATGCTTGGTTTGCACCAGCTCGAGGCGGGTGGACAGCGGGGGAAGATAGCGGGCAAAACCAAAGACGGACTCCAGCTAGTGGTCCGTCAGCCAGGTCGGATCCCATGCGAGGGTCGTAGCATAAGCTTTGATTTGCTCACGCCACGTCAGGTAGGCGCGGGTGGGTCGGCGGGGCTCGCTGAAGCTGCACCAATGCTTCGCATAGGCGATATCGCGACAGCGCCCCCTCATAATAGATTTTTAGTCAGCTTGGGTTACCCTCTCTAGGTGTTGAATATGCTTGACTTACTTGCCGTCGTCCACCGCTGGTGTATACGGATGGTTCACTCCAGACTCCCGAATACGACTAGATATGTTGCGAGTCCCTCATTAGCTCAGTGTCACTCCAACTCCTTGGGACGTCCCCTCTGGTTAATAACTTAGGCTCTTTCACCCTCCACCGCCTCAGTGGCGGCCTGAGGCAAATTTTTCCGGTGTTTGGGGGCTGGCTCACCAGGGTGGGGGGGCTGCTCACTCGGACGTCAATATGAAATTGCTATTAGTATTGCCACCTACGAACTTGTGAGGGTTTGTTTATACTTACTTCCCGTTGACTAGTCCCGCACGGGTCCTCTTGGCCTGAGGGCTCCGAGGTCCGGAAGTGGGCCAAAAAAAAATTAGACGGGGGGAGGGTGGTTGTTGGATGTCTGGGGTCCCGGGGGGTTAAGAGAAAATAGCCGATTAAGAGACAAAAGGTTGAAGGTGGGGGGAGGGGGTGGTCCGAGGCCGGGGCACCGGGGAGGGAGGACGAGGAAGATGCTTGGTGGGGGGGGGTGGTCGTCGGGCGTCTGTATGAAATGGATGTTAGTATTGCCAGTTAAGCACCTCCGGGGGTTTCATTATACTTACCGGCCCGTGGTATTACCCCTGGGGGGTGGTCGCTGGGCGTTGTGGGTTTAAGAAAAAAAAAAGCGCCAAGAGAAAGAAAGTTGGGTGGTTTGGGGGGGGGGGGTGGTCAGACTCCTGGGGCGCCTGGAAGGGAGGAGGTAGAAGATGTTTGGTGGGGGGGTTGTCGTCGGGCGTCTATATGAAATAGGTATTAGTATTGCTGGGTTAAGCACCTCTGGGGGTTTGATTGTACTTACCGGCCCATGGTATTGCCCTGCGGGGGTCGTCGCTCGGTGTCGGGGGTTTAAGAAAAAAAAAAGCTTTGAGAGAAATACAGTTGGGTGGTTTGGGGGGGCGTGGTCGGAGTCCCGCGGCGCCTGGGAGAGAGGAGGAGGAAGGTGTTTAAGGGGGGAGGTCGCTGGATGTCCGGGATCCCCGGAGTTTAAGAGAAGAAAAAGGGTTAAGAGAAAAAAGTTGGAAGGTGGGGGGGGGTGGTTTGGCGTCTGGGGTCCCTGGTGTGAGGGGCGCTGGGCAGGAGGGAAGGGCGTGGTGTGTGGGAGGAGGAGGGGAGGATCAAGGAAGGAACGAGGAGTGAGGACCCTTCTTTTATACCCCAGAGAGCCAGGGTTGAGTGGGGGGGGGGCGTTCTTATTGCCCTTATTGCCCATGTGAGGCGAGGGTACACAGGGAGGTTTTTTCGCTTTAAAAATTCTATGGTGGAGGAGGGGGGGCCCTTCCTATCGCCCACGTCAGGCGACGTACCGGGGGGGTTTTTTTTTTGTTAAAAATGTATAGGGCGAGGGGGGAGTGCTTCTGATACCCCTGGTAGGGCTTGGGGATATGGGCGTAGGAGTACAAGCAAGATCTCGCTGTGAGACGTACTTTTAGATTAGCTCTCAATTGAATGTGTGTAGATCTCGTCACACTGTTCTACGGGGAATCGTGCGGCGCCCTGCTGCATTTTTACTTATGTGTACATACAAATACGCAACGTCCATCACAAGCGGTTTGACGTCGTAGCGTTTATCAGTATAGTTCAACTAGCTTCCCACATGTTAGGAGAAATAAAGTTCTTCAGAATAGCTCTCAATTGAATGTATGTAGATCTCGGAACACTGAACCTACTAGGGATCGTGCGACGCCCCACCGTGTTTTTAGCTTATGTGTACATACAAATATAAGACGTCCATTGAGAGCTGTTTGACGTCGCAGCCTTTATTGGTATAGCTCAATGAGCTACTCACTAGCTACGGCGGGTCAGGTTGTTCAGAGTAGCTCTCAATTGAATGTATATAGATCTCTTAACACTGAACCTACGCGGGATCATGCGACGTCCCACCGGGTTCTTAGCTTATATGTGCATACAAATATGCGATGTCCATTGAGAGCTGTTTGACGTCGCAGCGTTTATCAGTATAGCTCAACCAGCTACTCACTAGCTACGATGAATAAAGTTCTTCAAAATAGCTCTGAATTGAATGTACATAGATCTTTTAACACTGATTCTCCTGGGGATCGTGTGACGCCCCCGCTGTGATTTTTGCATGTTTACAAAATAAGCTTTTAAGCCGCAACACAAGTTGCAAAGCCATGCAACGAACCAAATCCTCTGATGAAAATCTAACCCACTCTTATTCAGCAAGTCAGGATGCCAAATTGCGCCTACTGTGCGTCCAACCGACACAACCTAACTGAACCGATGGAAATATTAACCTAGGAAACACATTGGCAGGATAAAACACTGACAAATCATTGTAACTGCGCAAACATATACTCGAAAAGTCAGCTAACGTGGTATTCATCTAGGATCACTCTGGGGGTACACGTAACGTGAATGTTGGATGTTTTCTGACTTTCACTTGTCGTCGTCCCAGTCGTTATCACCGTGTACCGATCTGCAGTAGGATCTGCTCCCCTTCTCTGCCGACATGTTTGGTGGATCATATGCAGTGTTGCGCTTCCGCACCTCGGAACTCCCGCGGCGAGTGGACAACACAGTGCCCCGCTTAACTGCATCTTCCCCGAAATACTCGTGCGCCTGCAATGGTGGGCTGTGAGGCCCTATGTCGTTGGACTCACAGTAGGAATAGACTAGGAGATCTAGAGAGTCATCCTGAACGGGGTTCGAGAGAAGCCACGCTCTGACAGCCTCGTTATTGTCGATAAAAACAAAGTTGCGCTCATTGAGAGGACTCCCGCGGCATGTTCGGAGCATCTGACGTCCGTCACAAGTTGTGCCCAGCATGTACCTGACCCTGGATACACTGGGAGGTAGGCATCTTAGGATCATAGCACACACCCCCTGGAAGTCATAGGTATCCCATGCAGCAAAGTCTACGCCTGGGATATTTGGTAGACGGCAATGAAGTAAGCGGTAGTTGGGGGGTGTCGGTGGTAACTTTTTTTGGGCGCCGTGCAGCCCGAGGCCCCTGATGGATGGCTCGACCCCGACAATACGCACTGCCCAAGGGTGTCCAAGTAGTGTATTGCAATCTATATTTCCTTAGTATGCCTGAGTCTCAATACCGTCACTAGGAGTTTTTATAAGCACTAACTTCTTTGTACAGAAAGGGATCGAGAAGCATTGTCAATGGTAGTACCTCTACCTCCTGATGCCGGATGTTGGAGTACATTGTGCGTTCGCTTTGCCGCCTGAACTGCCTTTTTAACTTGGGTCTGAGTCAGGTTCTGCGATTCCGGGAACACCGGAACAGCATTGCCAACTGGAGTCGGATTCCGGGATTCCGGGGGCAGCGTGGCTGTTTTGCTATCTGGAGTTTGATAAGGATTTTGGGTTCCCTCAGAGGCTGGAACTGCTTTGCTAACTAGAGATTGAGACAGATTCTGTGATTCCGGCGGTACCAGAAAACCTTTTTTAACTGGACTCGGAGGCAGAATCCGAGAATCCGATTCTGCCGGAACACCTTCGGGCGCGGGGACTTGAAACAGGATTTTACTCGCCTTGACAGGTTGGCCCACGAAGGGTCCCGGCAGAGTAGGGTCCCAGTGGGCTGGGGCCCGCGGTGGAAGCAAGATTGCGTCCACGATGAAGCTCCAGGGCACTGTTACGGGGGTGCCCACAGCCGCGTGACCTGGAGGACTCCGGAGAAGTGTGGTTTCGTACTAGTTACCAGCGTCCTTAACCAGTTAGGCAATGGCTTCATCGATCTCCAGAATCCTGGGTAAGTCGTTTGCCGCTGGTATAGAGACCAGGGAATCACAGGCTGGACGCAATCTCCACATCCCCTCCACAATCTGGCTGAAATCATTATTTGGGAAACTATAGATATTAACAAAGTTCCTTGCTAGTAACTGGTTTTTGACAATTGATCGCCACGCAGTATATAGTATCTTCCCCTGGACGCTATCCACGAAGGCAAGAGACATCTTATACTCGCTGATTTTTGGACTAACAGGGCGCTGAGCATTAACCTCTCCAGCAAGGGAATTAGCAGGAAGCACGTACGCTTGACCTGCAGGACTCTGATGTTTCTTCTTTCCCTTACCGAAGTTGGGCCTGGGGCTGTAGTGGATGTTGATGGGGGCCTTCGCCATGTCGTCTTGCTTTATTCTAATGGGTAGAATGGCTGGAGGTTTTGTGTGTTGTGGGCGTTAGGAATAGGTGTGAATAGTTGGTAGTAGGTGTAACGACTCGACGTTATAGAGCTATGGCAACCTAAGTCTACGCCCATACATAAGACCTAGAGGTTATATGGTAGACTAGACGGGCATGTCTGAGCATGTCCGGGGGATACTCGATGGTCCGGGTATCCCAAAGAACAGAAGGTACTTTAGAAATAGTTGTATCTAAGTAGTGAAAGTAACGTGACCACATCGGTTTCATCCCAAGGATAGGTCAGAAGGCCGGGTGAGTTTACCCGGTCCAGGTAAGTCACGTTACCCTACCATGGAGACCAGTTTCGTGTCACCATGGACACACTTTCCCTACCTTTGGGACACTATTACCCTACCTTCCGTGGGAAACGTTCTCGGAAAGATTCCGTGTAATGTTAGGATTGTTTGTTACGTAATGACGATCAACGGGCACTTGCTTGCATATTGATCGGAAGACTACGGGAGGAGCTAGAGTACTCCGAACATGATGTAACTTGGCAGGATTATTCCTAACAGGTACCTGCGGCCCCAGGGTTCGCCCCGGGCGTCATGGGCCATAATGGGTGAAGTTGCCGTCTTACTAGTTGCATGGACTCATTGAAGACATGTCCATAACACTGTATACGTCGCTGCCGTCTGTCCGACCGGAGGCTGTTCGCAGGATACATAAGGGGGCAAGGTGAGAAGGTCAGGTACCTTCTCCAAAAAGAACGGAGTAAAACAGACCATAACTGACGGAGTTAGCGTGAGCTATCCGGAAGGGTCCCTCGAGCAGTCCCGGGTAGTGCCGGAGACATCGAGGAAGGTTTTACGCCAATCAAGCCTACACGTGCTCCTTTGCCGTAGGCTCTTTATGGGTTGTTGGAAGACTCTAATAGCATGATACTTATCACGCTGAGTAGTGCGCCACAGGTAAGGGATCATGGGTAGCGGCCACTTGTCCCGCCACCGATACAGCTCTACGTGGCAGCGTAGTAGACCCCGTAAGTTCGCAATCAAGGAAGATAGAACTTAACCAGAGAACACCTGATGTCTACGGGTGCTTGCATAGATCATAGCACATGGGAAGAGAGTCATTTAGTTAGGTTTCCTAGGAGTCTCGACAGTTGGCCACTGGCGAGACACCGATGCGCAGAGTTTTTACTGCGGCAGGTGTATTGGTAAACACCCCGCAGGAACTGATGTGCATAAGGGAGATTTCTGCTAGAGTGCGCTGACACCTTAAGCCCTTCGGGGATGCGGTAAAGGTGCCTGCAACCCTTACGGAGAAGGGCACGCTCATGTTGGTTGAGGCAACCTGATAGGGGAGTTTTTGGTATAAGTCTGACTACTTGAAGCTTATACGAGAACTCTCCTGCACCGACACAATCAACATCCTCTCGAGAGACTTTAATTGAGATAAGCATTAGCTTAATGATATTAAGTTTTACCGTTTACTTTTACTCTTTACACTTTACAAGAGTTGTGTTCGAGAGATTCGAAGTTTGGTGCGGTCGCATCCTTAGGAACCATCTACCTGAGGGAGCCCCCGTTACAGTATATCGTTAAACGTGCTTCTCGCTTAACTCTCGTCCTGATTTTGGTTGGAACTGACGTTAATAGACCACGATGGCTACTCAAGCTTTGCCACCCACGGTCGAGGAAGGAACGTCGAGTTCGGACAGCAGCTTGGATCTCAACCAGAATCCTCTGGAAGCCGCCATCTTCCGAGCTTCTATCATCGCAGACACACGAGGACTCGGGGAACCAGCTAACCTGCTGATCGAAGCTGCTCCTATCGAAGTCCCTAATGAGTGTCGAGATCTGGTCCTACCGGACCCCTGCATCGCCGCGCTATCTTTTATCAATGACAACCCCTTCGTACAAAGTGTCCTCAAGGACAACCCCGAAGCCGAAGAATTGACCGTCGCGCAATTTACGCGCGATTTCGTCGAGCCCTATATCCTACGGGAACTGATGCAGGAGATCACAAGGGCCAAAGGGGAATTACATAATAGGAATAAGAAGACACAGAAAGTCTTCCGTAAACAGATCATAGATTCGTCGATTGGATGGAGGAAGAGGCAACAGCAGGCGTTTTTGGTCCTGTTCAGGAACCAAGAAACAATGAGGATACGGATGGAAGCGTTGGAGAAGGCAGCGGCAGAAGGGTATAAGATAGATGAGGACAATGATGTCCTGATGATTGAGGCTGTCCCTGCGGTGAAACTGATCAAAGAGAGACCTGAGGATTTCACTCAGCAACTGACTCTCTATGCGAGAAACGAGAGGTATTGGCCACAGTTGAGCCAGTTAGGTCTACGAATTGTGGAAAGCCTAAAGGATCCAAGATCCGAAGCGGCAAATTCGTTCACTTGCGCCTCCTATCGTTCCTTCTCGGCTTCGATCGCTCGAAGCCATTCGGTAAGTCCTATCGGGACTTCTCGCCCCCAAGCGTGACGAAGAGTTTCGCCACAGCCATCAAGACTCATACGAGAACCATCTCCTTCGATTTCAGTGACGCCGGTGCCGTCACCTGTCACTCAGTCTCTCCATCCTCCGCCACCCACTATGTTTGGGAGTCACAAGCCGCCTCACCTTCCTTCCGAGTTTTTTGAGCATAATCCCACTCCGGCAGCTACACCTGCACCAGTACCAATCTCAGCTCCTTGGCCAGCCATGAGACAAGGGTCTGCGGGGCTCGCTGATCGAATTGAAAAGACATTGAACATACTGGAAAGGAGCTCGAATAGACCCTCTCGTCCCAATACCGCCTCGAAAGGCACCCCCGTCCCTGTCGCTGCTACCCCTAGCCAACCCCGCCGGCCACCGATCCAAGTGCCAACGGCACCGGTTAAACCTTCGGGAAATGCTGGCTTTTTGGGCTTCTGACCACGGCCGGTGACACGAGGACCTTACTGTACCCCCACCTGTTGTGGATACGGGGCAAGACATGACCGATTTTGTTACCCCCCTCCACTCGAGGTAACTGATAGTCCTCCAGCGGCAGTCAGACAAGACAAGGGGCAGGGACGAGCGAGACGAGAACCGTGGTGTGGATATTGCTTGCACAAAGGTCGTGAGTGACCTCCCGCACACCCGGAGACCTGTCCGGCGTTTGTCGGGTGGTTGAGGGTGTCGCAGGCTTCGCCAAACCCGATACCGTCGGGGAGTAACCAGCCAGCAGGCTCACTGCCGCCACAAGTACCGTCGGGAGGTGGTCCTCCGGATGACGGGAATCATGGTGGTCAAGGCGAGCGTTTTGATGGTTATGAGAGACCCAGGGAAACCTCTGGCGGAAACGGTGGGGGCAGCGGAGGTGGTAACCTGCCACCTGGAGGAGGATTCTTTGGGGCTGGCGGAGGGGATCGGGGTGATTCCGACCCTGATCACAGCTCTGATGACGATGCCGATTCCCTACCTGATGTCACGCCCTTTTTGGGACCACGTCGTACTGGTTGGAATGATGAGAAGAAGGACCGATATGACCGTCGGGCAGATGCACTACGAGAGGCGTTACAAAACCAACCTCGTTCCTCGGCACAGTCAAGCCGCAGGAAGCCAGAGAAGCTAAGCGGCATTCCCACCTTCAAGGGAGTGGTTGCCGATCAGGCTAGTTTTCTGACCTTGGTCGACGTCAAGTTCGACTACTTTTCCGATTACCGTCTGACGGACATGGATAAGATCAACTTGGTTATACCTCTTCTCGAAGACCAAGCCCGCAACTGGTACCTTGGGATACATGCTCACATCAACCGTGAAGCGGCTAAGCGAGCGGGTATGCCGTGCAACAAGAATGGTCCACTCCGAACTTGGAAAGGTTTCCGTGAACGGTTAGAGCAAAGAAACGGAGGTGACAACGTAAATCGGGATAAGAATCTTCTCGCGTGGAATAACTTGGTGATGACCCCACACCAGAGCAGTCCTTACCTCGATAAGGTTATCGATCTGATGTACAACCTGAACTACACAGACCACCAACAGGTTAAGGATAAGGTTCGGGCTGGGATATCGTCTGAGCTTCGGAAATCTTGGGCATTGATGACGTCATACCCCGAAAACCTCAACGACTGTCTAGACTTGCTTCGGCAAGTTGGTCACAATCTCGAAGATGACAAGCGCTTTGGACATCTTAATGAGGATAAACCCACGAAGCCACGAGAAAGACGAGAGAACAAGACTTCTAAACCTTCGGGAAGGTTTAAGAAGAAAGAGCAAGCTTCGGGTTGGAAGGACAACAAGACACGGAAAACCGCTAATGTTGGTGCCGGTAAGCAGGCAGGGACGTCTGAGTATGCTATTGCTCATCGAGACATCCCTCAGACCCTGACTGAGAAACGACGCAACAATAAGCAATGCACTAAGTGTGGGAGAGAAGGACACTTCTGGAGACAGTGTTCGGTTACCTCCCCTGTCGTACATGCTGTAAGGAATACCGCAGGAGTGAAACGGTCACGACCAAAAGCGGAATCGTCTACTAGTGACAACAAGTGACTTAAGCTCATTGAGGCGTCTCGGCCGCCGCCATCTGGCCCCAAACTTTTGGAAGCCCGCAAACCCTCACCTACTATTATGGAGGTTGACACGGGTGATGAATTAGGTAAGAACCTAACCCTGCGACGGAATACCTTGGACTAACTTTCTAGATCCATGAGGATCTTAAGGAAGTAAATGGTCGCTCAAGTAGGACGGATTTGAGGTAAGAACCTATCCGCGATAACCAGCTCTTCAGTGCTGACGAAGTCCTTGACATAGGAATGTCGGAAGACTACTTCGTTAGGTAGATGTTATGGTCACGCGTGATGATTGGTTTTCCTTTTTCGTTCTTGGGATTTGGTTATTTCTTACGGGTATTTTATACTAAATTCATGTTGGACAACTTCGGGGAAATTTGTTTCAGGTTTTTTCTTTGATTGAGCATTCTGCTCCGAGGGGTCGCTCTGGAAAATGGGAACCGCGCGACATTCGGATGGGGCACAAAGATGCCCTGTTTGGCACCGGTTGACTGGACGTCTCCGGAGAGCAAATGCAGATTTTCTTGTCTTATATGGGTCATTTGTCTTGTACTTTGGAATTGGTCTTAGGTTATTAGTCTTGAATAAAAGTTATCTTTCAAGTTTACCTGAGGAGGGTTTAGTACCCGAAATCATGCTGGCCTAATAGTAGACAGCACTCCATTTCCCATTTATTGATTAAACTACTCTTTAAAACGTTTACCGACCCGTTGTGGCCGCTCTTATGTCGAAAGGCAAGAGACGATCAAGAATGAGTACCACGAGACAAAGTAAAAGAGCGAGGCGCTCTAGTCCACCCAAGCATAGCAAGTCTATTCACTTACGAGTGACATTAGACTGGCGCATAGGGTGTAGACAAGTGAGTGCCGAAGCACTATTGCTGTTAGACAGTGGAGCTATTGGACCCGTGCTAAGTAACAACTGGGTCAAACTTACACAAGCTCCTTGTGTGCGATGAAGGATTCATACTCCAATAAAGGATGCAAGCGGAAACCATATACCAGGATCAGGCCTACATTATACCAAGTCATTGGATTTAAAGATAGGTGATCATGTGAACGGTATGCACTTTGAGGTAGCAGAGATAGCCGACACTCGTGTCGACGGCTACTTACCTATGTCGTGGTTGAAGGACCACAACCCAGACATCAATTGGAAAGTAGGATTACTGACCTGGCGCTCAGATTTTTGTAAGGCGAATTGCGTGACAAAGCAGAGGCGGTTAGTTTATATGACCGATGAAGAACTGTTGGCAGAAGATCCTGAAAATGTATACTTTTTAGGGACAGTACAGTTCTTGGATGACCAAGGTGAAGATGTCACACTCCGACTTCTACCAGAGTATAAGGACTTTGGGGACATCTTTAGTCAGGAGAGGATAGACGCATTACCGGAACATGCGAAGTATGATCACAGAATTGATCTAATTCCGGGAAGTACTCCTCCTTTTGGACCAATCTATCCGATATCGGTGAAGGAACAGACAGCGCTCCGTGAGTTCATAAGTGAAATGTTACGTACTGAGAAGATAGAAAGATCTACTTCCTCGTCCTCGGCGCCGATACTTTTTGTGCCAAAACCAGATGGTACATTAAGACTAGTAATAGACTATCGAGGAGTAAACAAGATCACGGTGAAGAATAGATATCCTCTCCCGTTGATGAATGAATTGCGAGGCAGGCTCTCAAAAGCTACGGTATATAGCTTGATAGACCTGAAGAATGGGTATTGGGGAATCCGAATGGCCGAAAAGGCTAAGGGTGATACTCACTCGCATGAGCAACTCACAGCTTTCCACAGTGAGGAGGGACTACACCATTTTTTGGTGATGCCCTTTGGGTTATGTAACGCCCCTGCCACATTCCAGAGTATGATAAATGACATATTTCGTGATATATTCTGGGTGAAGGAGTCGTCGCCTACATGGACGATATCCTGATTTACTCAGAGACTATAGAGGAACATGTCTCTCTGGTTAGGCGAGTGATGGAAAGGTTAAGGAAGGATCGACTATGTGTTAACATAAAGAAGTCGTTCTTCCATAAAAGCGAAGTTGAGTTCCTGGGTTATAGGATATCCGGAAAAGGGATATCTATGACAACAAAGAAGGTAGATACCATCTTAGATTGAAAACCACCAACTAGCGTCGTCGGAGTCCAAAGCTTTATGGGCTTCGCCAACTTCTATAGAAGGTTCATAGAGGGTTTTAGCAAGATAGCGAAACCTTTGACGGACCTCACTAAGAAGGATGTCCGATTTGATTGGACCCCTGCTTGTGAAAAGGCTTTGAATGATTTGAAGACAGCCTTTACCTCAGGGCCAATTTTAGCACACTTCGATCCTGTCCACCAGACTAAGTTGGAGACAGATGCGAGTGACTTTGCATTAGGTGCCGTACTCTCTCAGTTCTGTGAAGATGAGAAGCGGCACCCGGTGGCCTTTCATAGTAGGAAATTCCACCCAGCGGAGATCAATTATGATGTACATGACAAAGAAATGACTGCCATAGTAGCAGCATTCAAAGAATGGGAACATCTGTTTAGGTCGGGAGAGGGGGAGATCGCTGTTTATACCGATCACAAGAATTTGGAGTACTTTAATAGTACGAAGACCCTCAACCGCCGTCAACATCGCTGGGCAGAATTCCTGCAGCCCTTCAATTACAACGTTGTTTACCGTGAAGGAAGGCTGAATACAAAGGCCGATGCACTGTCAAGGCATGGAGACCACCGCCCTGAAGTGGGGAGTAATTCTCTGTCAGACACACCAAAGCCGTTTTTTCGCCCCGGACAATGGGTTGTTGGGCAAGAACGAGACCTCTTACGTCCTCATTCGTTGGCTGCCTGTCAGGGCTACCGGTTACAAAATCCATTCTTAGATGCCTTACGCACTACTGTGAAACAGGATCCTGTCTATATGAGGGACTTAAAGGCTGTGTTAGCGGGAGACAAAGCTGTCGACTGCAATCTGACGATAGAAAGAGATGCCTTCCTATCGAAGGACCTTGTTGTAAGAAGAGATCTACTCTTATACAAAAACAGGTGGTACGTTCCCAACTCACAAGATCTGAAGGATAAGATCATGGAAGCCGAACATGACTCCCGTATCGCGGGACACTTTGGGACATACAAAACGGTAGGCAAGGTTAGGGCTAACTTCTTATGGCCTAAGATGGATGAGAGCATTACGGATTATGTTCGTACACGTGATGCCTGTCAACGGAATAAATCCGTAAAGCATAAGAGGTTTGGCTTGTTGGAACCTGTTGGGGTACCCTTGAGACCCTGGACGGATATCTCAATGGACTTCATAGTCGCACTACCGGAATCAGAGGGGTATACCAAAATTTGGGTAATCGTAGATAGATTCTCAAAGATGGCGCATTTCATACCTCTGGCCACAGAAATCCCTATAAAGGATATGGCCCTGATATTCCTAAAGGAAGTTTGGCGGCTCCATGTGCTCCCAGAATCTAGTATCTCCGACCGAGACAGTCGATTCACATCCAAGTTCTGGATGAGCCTGATGCAACAGTTGCAATTGAAACTACGGTTATCAACCGCTTTCCACCCTGAGACTGATGGGCAGACTGAGAGGGTGAACCAAACCTTGGAACAATATTTACGGAATTATTGTTCGTATCAACAGGATGATTGGGTATCGCTACTACCTTTAGCGGAGTATGCGTACAATACATCCACCTCCGAGTCCACCAAGTTGTCTCTGTTTGAGATCAACTATGGCTTTAACCCAAGGACCAACTGGTCGGGTGCTGTCTCGGAGCAGCAAGGTGTTCACGCCAGCAGCGAGCTATTGGCAAAGAATTGGGAGGGTGTCTGGCAGGAAGTCAGAGAGACACTTAAGCGAGCTCAAGAGAGACAACGGAAATGGCACGACCAAAAAAGGTTACCATCTCCGGAATACGTTACGATAGAAGATGTGACAAACGGCAGGGCAAAGAAAGCTGATCCCGTGATGTTAAATCGAAAGAACATTCGCACCAAGCGACCTATGGAGAAGCTAGACCACCGAATGTTTGGTCCCTTTGTGGTCAAGTGTAAGGTGGGTAACCGAGCTTATGAACTCCAATTGCCTGCCCGCTGGTCAATACACCCCGTATTCAATGTCGGACTCTTAGAACCCTATCGTGAGGACCCAAGTGGTAGACGGACAATGGAAGTCCCAGTCCCTGAGATAGTAGATAATGAGCCCAGCTATGTCATCGAGGCAGTCGTAGATAGTCGATGGTACGGTAATATGAAAGCGAAGTTTCCTAATCACTTCGTACAGTACCTAGTTTCATGGGAGGGCTATGGTGCAGAGGAGAACACGTGGGAGCCATATGAGATGCTAGAGGGCACTGGCTTACAAGCCATGAAGGATTTCTACCATCGGTATCCCCACAAACCCAGAGACCATAGGGTAGAGGGCGAACCGAACCGGGGAAATAAAAGACGACGTTAGCGGACCGGGCCGGTCCTTGGAGAAGAGGGAAGTGATGTAACGACCCTACGTTATAGAGCTATGGCAACCTAAGTCTACGCCCATACATAAGACCTAGAGGTTATATGGTAGACTAGATGGGCATGTCTGAGCATGTCCGGAAGATACTCGATGGTCCGCGTATCCCGAAGAACAGAAGGTACTTTAGAAATAGTTGTATCTAAGTAGTGAAAGTAACGTGACCACATCGGTTTCGTCCTCCGGATAGGGGGCAAGGCCGGGTGAGTTTACGCTGTCTAGGTAAGTCATGTTACCCTACCATGGAGACCAGTTTTGTGTCACCATGGACACACTTACCCTACCTTTGTGACACTATTACCCTACCTTCCGTGGGAAACGTTCTCGGAAAGATTCCATGTAATGTTAGGATTGTTTGTTACGCATTGACGATCAATGCGCACTTGCTTGCATATTGATCGGAAGGCTACGGGAGGAGCTAGAGTGCTCCGAACATCCTGTAACTTGGCAGGAGTATTCCTAACAGGTACCTGCGGCCCCAGGGCTCGCCCCGGGCGTCATGGGCCATAATGGGTGAAGTTGGCGTCTTACTAGTTGCATGGACTCATTGAAGACATGTCCATAACACTGTATACGTTGCTGCCGTCCGTCCGACCGGAGGCTGTTCGCAGGATATATAAGGGGGCAAGGTGAGAAGGTCAGGTACCTGCTCCAAACAGAACGGAGTAAAACGGACCATAACTGATGGAGTTAGCGTGAGCTATCCGGAAGCGTCCCTCGAGCAGTCCCGGGTAGTGCCGGAGACATCGAGGAAGGTTTTACGCCAATCAAGCCTACACGTGCCCCTTTGCCGTAGGCTCTTTATGGGTTGTTGGAAGACTCTAATAGCATGATGCTTATCACGCTGAGTAGTGCGCCGGAGGTAAGGGATCATGGGTGGCGCCCATGGGTCCCGCCACCAACACAGCTCTACCTGGGAGCGTCGTAGACCCCATAAGTTCGCAATCAAGAAAGATAGAACTTAACTGGAGAACACCTGATGTCTACGGGTGCTTGCATAGATCATAGCACATGGGAAGAGAGTCATTTAGTTAGGTTTCCTAGGAGTCTCGATAGTTAGCCACTGGCGAGACTCCGATGCGGAGAGTTTTTACTCCCGCAAGTGTATTGGTAAACACCCCGCAGGAACTGATGTGCATAAGGGAGATTTCTGCTAGAGTGCGCTGACACCTTAAGCCCTTCGGGGATGCGGTAACGCTGCCTGCAACCCTTACGGAGAAGGGCACGCTCATGTTGGTCGAGGCAACTTGATGGGGGAGTTTTTGGTATAAGTCTGACTACTTGAAGCTTATACGAGAACTCTCCTGCCCCGACACAATCAACATCCTCTCGAGAGACTTTGATTGAGATAAGGCTGTGCTTAACGATATTAAGTTTTACCGTTTACTTTTATTCTTTCCACTTTACAAGAGTTGTGTTCGAGAGATTCGAAGTTTGGTGCGGTCGCATCCTTAGGAACCATCTACCTGAGGGAGCCCCCGTTACAGTAGGGCATCATTCCCATGTGGGCGGCGCGTTTTATTGATCAGAAATCACGACAGTCAAGATGAAATGGTGCTTGTTTTTCAACAATTTGGGAATTATATTCCAACATTCGGGATGTTCTGCCTGGCATGGAATGAAAGTTGGATAATCAAACTATGCGATAGGTATTTATAATCAAGAGTATAAACTTAGAGGTTTACTACTAGTGCTAATGAAACTTGGTCGCCAGGAAGAATATGCACTCGCTCCTACCTGATGTCGCCATTCTCCGCACTAGACCGGAACCTGTACTAGCGGTATTTCCTGAAGTAACAAGCGCCTAAACCTCCCTCCGCCAGCATGCCTACGAGTAAACACCCCGTCACGCGTCTCTGGACCTATTCAAAATTCTCCTCAATTGCTGGCTTCCCAATCGGCATGCCTATCAAGTGCTCTGTTTGTCACCGCCGTTACGCTCGCGCAGGCTCTTTCGAAAAACACCTCCGAACCGCGCATTCAAATTTAGGCGTCATTCGCGCGTCTACTGTGCGGCGCATTGCCCCCACAGATCATACTCATGTCGCCGGCGGCGATGGAGACGTACCTAACCAAGACGACTTGAACGGCAAGAAAGAACAGCTTGATTCAGACTATGAATCTCAAGTGAGCTGCGGCGGATCCGATGTGGGTGGATTAAATGTTGCTTGTCAGTGCGATACGGAACCACTCTATGTTGATAGGGTTTCTTCGTCAGCTACTAGACGAGCGGATTATCCAGGGGCTGGGCAATCAATTGGGGACGTGACGGGATTTGAAGAAGAACCCCATAATCTGTCTGAGGACCCATGGGCCCCATTCTCTACGCCACATGAGTTCAAACTCGCGTCCTGGTTTTATTCGGTCTAAAGTCCCAAAGTCACGAATCAACGAGTACTTTTCAACGGGTCTCAGCACATCCGCCTCGGCAGGCTTTACCTCGATGTATCCATCAGAGGCCCGCCTTCGGCAATTAGATCCACAGGGTCCATATCTGCAATGGTTCGAAGGCCAAGTTGACGATGGCACGAGAAGATGGCCCTTTTTCTATTGCAACGTCCTGGACTGTGTCAGATATCTTCTGCGCCAGATTACATACACCGAAGATCTCGTATACACGCCGCGGCGTGAATACAACGGCAACGGTCAGAGGGTATACGCCGAAATGCATACAGCGGACTGGTGGTGGGACATCCAAGTAAAGTGCCACATTGTTACCCAACTACTGCTGGCGGGAGCTCAAGCTAACAGATCTCAGGACGCCCTTCCGCGTGGCGCCACAGTCGTCCCCATTATTGGGATGTCGGATCAGACCCCCCTTACCAACTTCTCTGGTGACCAGAAGGCACGGCCAGTATATATCACGGTTGGGAATCTGCCATCGACCAGGCGTAACCGACCTGGATCAATGGCAGTTGTCCTTCTCGCTCTCTTGCCTGTGCCCGCAAAACTGGCAAACTCGGCTTCCACAAATGAACTCCAGCGACAAATCAATCCAGATACGCTACAAGGTGTATTCCCGCTAATATTTGACCTCTTGCAAGATGCAGCACAAGCGGGCGTCCCAGTTGACTGCGCAGATGGGAGAGTCCAGAGGTGCTTCCCTATATTGCTGGCTTGGACGGCGGATCATATGGAAAATGTGGTCCTATATGGAGTAAAATCTAATGCCTGTCCAAAGTGCGAGGTGCCTGCGGATATGTAACCGGAGCTGGTACTCGGTTAGTTTAGTTTGTTTTATGTTTTGTTTTAAGTATCGGTTGATACTTAGTTTGTTTTATGTTTTGTTTTAAGTATCGGTTGATACTTAGTTTGTTTTATGTTTTATGTTTTGTTTTAAGTATCGGTTGATACTTAGTTTGTTTTATGTTTTATGTTTTGTTTTAAGTATCGGTTGATACTTAGTTTGTTTTATGTTTTGTTTTAAGTATCGGTTGATACTTAGTTTGTTTTATGTTTTG
>LN891203.1:155047-168938 GCA_900010015.1 Tuber aestivum
TTGATTACTTAGTTTGTTTTATTGTTTTATTGTTTGTTTTAAGTATCGTTGATACTTAGTTTGTTTTATGTTTTGCTTTAAGTATCGGTTGATACTTAGTTTGTTTTATGTTTTGTTTTAAGTATCGGTTGATACTTAGTTTGTTTTATGTTTTGTTTTAAGTATCGATTGATACTTAGTTTGTTTTATGTTTTGATTGAGTAAGAACATGAGTGGGAAGTCATGATCGTACTCAAACACATGTACTTAAAAAGACCGCTGTCTTCCACTCTGGAAACGGCAGACTTCGACAGACAGTATTTTAATATACTCGGTTGAACGGTTATCTTTATTCTCCTATTACACCACCGAAGCCTCCCTTAGCGAGCCTAGAAGTTGATAGCCTCCGGTAGGCGCCACTTCTCTCCTATTGTACCAACAGCGTGATTAACGCCCCGGCGTGAACACGTTACAGGATAGGTTAGGATCCTTGATACAAAACGGGTATCCCACGAGGGATTACACGACATACGAGCGACTACAACAGGGAAGCCAGGATCATGAAACAGACTCCGCGGCCGACAACATTCATAGCACCTTTGAGGGTCTTGGCGTCAAGATTGGACGAAACGTGTTTCATGGACTTCTATGTGTTTTGGCGCCCGATCTATACAAACCAGATTTGCTCCATAGAGTTTACCTGGGACTATTTAAGCACATGATGGACTGGGTTGAATCATTTCTCAAGAAACAGGCATGAAGTCAAGCTTGCGACGACGCCAGGAAGGCTTTCCCACCATATCCGGGATTCTTTGTTCCGAAAAAAGCGTACCATGAGGTTACGCAATGGCAAGGAAAGGAGATGAGGAACCTGGGTCGCCGTCTTCTGGGAGTGCTTGCGGTGCCACTGAGACAACACAACAGTACACAAGTAGGGCCCTTCAAACGCGCCCTGGCCTGCGTTAGATATTTACTGGATTTCAGTTTAATGGCACAATACCGAAGCCATACACAGGAGACTTTCGATTATATGCAAAATTATCTCAACCGGTTCCATGCGACGAAGGATGTTTTCCTGGAGTTTCGGATATCAAAATGCACACCAGCAAAAGTTGAGTAGCAATGGAGAAAACAACGCAGAAGAGCCGTAGCTCAATCACCAGCCCCCGCGAAATCCAACCGGCTCCAGAAACGAGTCCAGCAACATGTGATTGAGGAGGACCAGCATTTGGACTTGATCCATACAGAAAGTCATTTCCATTTTATCAAGATGCATCTAGTTACTCACTTTTGCGATCACGTAAGCTTGTTTGGCAACATTGCAAGGTATTCTACCGAGTTTGGGGAGCTGGCCCATAAGGAACAGATTAAAGACGGATGGCGACGCTCGAATAAAAATGATGCTGCGCGGCAGATACTCCACAGCTGTGGCTGACAACACTCGATCTGGATGCGGCTTGTGAACTTAGATTTCCTACAAGGTCGCATGGCCCACATCCCGGCTGACGTTGGTAAACCATTGGACCTGGCGAGCTCACTATCTGTACCAGAGACCCGCCGTCGGGTCCTAAGAGGACGTCGTGCTGATATTTCTGATGCTTCAGATTTTTGCACGTCTTGGGTATCTCGATTGAGCACATCTGTGGGGAATTGATTCGATATAGCTGTCAAGGCCTGCCCCTTGACTGCCGGCTTCCAGAAGATCCTGCAGTACTCCCGTTTCTTCCTGTCGAGCTCCTAACACAACTTGAAATTCCTGTTCTGGCGTTTCAGGAAATAGATGTTTACGACATACACCAGGCGCGATCCACAGGAGATGAGCCGTTCCGAAAACAGGAAAGCGGCAATGATTGAGTTTGGGTACGGACTGGTGGGGAGGAGATGTATGGTGCACTAAGAGGACACCTGCTGGGGAAACCTGTCGCGCTCTTCAAACTCCGAGACTGCACACAGCGCGATAGGGTTTACCGACTCACGTGTGTCCAACTGCTGAGCGTAGTTAACTCGGGACGCCCATCCGAGTTTCATGATCTCCTCACCATACAGCTGAAGCAGGGTGCCCGAAGATTTACTATAGTAGATATTGGCACCATTACCGGGTTAGCACACTTGATCCAGGACGCGGAACAGCGCTGGCTTGTTAATAGTCGGATTAATTTATGGACCTTCAACAAATATATTGAACGATTTGACAAATCGCTCAGCAAGTATTGGATCCCATGGGAAGCACGAGGCGGCGCAGAGCCAAAACCAGTCTTTCATCCTGTTCTCATAGTATGGGCATGGGGCTGGGACACCTAGGAATTGATGGCATGCAACATATGGGACTTAGGCGCTTATGGCAAGAGAAGGGCGAGAAGGAGGGCTATGGCGTAGATATCACATAACGGGAAGCTCTTGGAGTTGTAACCCTCCGTAGATAGCACAATGTAGATAGATTCAGAAGTCATAAAATGGAAATAAACTTGATCGAGATATGACATTCACAGTGGGAATGGGGTGGCAGCAAATGGAAGGCTACACAAGATACAGAGTCCTGAAATCTGTAGGACCCAATTCTGAATGTAGAAGTGCGGCATCAGGAGTTCCCAGTGAGCTGCAGGCTCCCGGGGGAGATGTAGACCGAGTGCAGACGCCAGACGATGGGACGATGTGAACCAGACGGGGGGACGCCGGGTATCAAAACGCGGTATCGCCGCCTTGAGAAGAGCAGATACGCCGAATGCGTTACGACAGGATGGCGAAAGAAGGTGTGGATAAGGGCGTCCGGAATAGAATGAAATGTGGGAGGTGAGTGGGGACTGGGTCAGGACGGCCAGACGTGGGAGGTGTCGCAGATCAGGTGATAAACCGGGGGTTGAAATGGAGGACACAGCGGACGCGGCTGGCCATTGCAACGCAAGACTAGACGCACAGGATGCAGGGGATGGAGCGGAAACAGACCCGGCGTCCGGAGGCGGCGCCCGCGCATCTGACGCAGGACTTATTTTCGCTGATGGGGTTTTAAGGGCACTGAATCCCATTCCCCTGGCTCGCGCCACCCTGGCAAGGTCTGTGAACAGTTCACTAGCATGTCCTTGGGCTGCATATTGACTCCGCGCCGCCACCAGGACCACTCCATCATCCACATATGATACCACCACATGTCGTACTCCAGGGGAATACCGCATTCTAGGCGTGAAAATATCCGCCACATATGCGCCGAAGAAAAGCGGCAACAGGGGTGAACCGTGTGGAATCCCTTTGTTGGTATAGTATTTCTTAGAGAGACGCCCGTTGAACCGTAATCGCACTACCCTGTTAGCACACCACCTGCGCACCCACTGGCACAGCACCGGGGTGCTTCCCCTTGCCACCAGGAAATCAGACAGGAGGTCAACATTGATGTTGTCAAACCCCCCGTCAACATCGACCGACAGCATCATGCGATGGTATTCTTCTTTGTACTTCAAGAATTCAAACACAACTGCCATGGCGTCATGTACCCCCCTCCTCCGTCATGACCCGAATCGTGTCTCACCCAGCTCCAGGCATTGTGCCAGCCGGACGAGTATCACGACTTCAGCTACTTTGGCCATCACTGGTAGCAAGTGTATCATCCTCCCAGCCTTTACCACATCATACAGCGGTTTACCCACTTTAGGGATTAGTACCACCTCTGTCTCATGCCAATCTGGAATGTCATGCTTCATCCCGTGATCCACCAGGTGTCGCAGACTGTCCGGCCGGCTTCTCATCCTGTAATGGGGGCTCCCTCAGGTAGATGGTTCCTAAGGATGCGACCGGACCAAACTTCGAATCTCTCGAACACAACTCTTGTAAAGTGTAAAGAATAAAAGTAAACGGTAAAACTTAATATCATTAAGGTCAGGCTTATCTCAATTAAAGTCTCTCAAGAGGATGTTGATTCTGTCGGGGTAGGAGAGTTCACGTAGAATCTTTAAGTAGTCAGACTTACACCAAAAACTCCCCCATCAGGTTACCCCGACCAGCTTGAGTATAACCTTTCTCAGTAAGGGCTGCTCCGGCAGCATTACCGCAACCTCGGAGGGTCTCAGGTGTCAGCGCACTCTAGCAGAAATCACCCATATGCACATCAGTTTCATGTGAGGTGTTTACCAATACACCTGCCGGAGTGAAAACCTCTGCGCATCGGTGTCTCGTCTGTGGCTAACTGTCGAGACTCCTAGGAAAGCTAACTAAATGACTCTCTTCCCATGTGCTATAATCTATGCAAGCATCCGTAGACATCAGGTGTCCTTCGGTTAAGTTCTATCGTTCTTGACTATGAACTTACGGGGTCTACGATGCTCCTACGAAGAGCTGTATCGGTGGCGGGACCCGTGGGCGCTACCCATGGTCCCTTACCGTCGGCACACCACTCAGCGTGATAAGTATCATGCTATTAGACTCTTCCATCAACCCATAAAGAGCCTCCGACAATGGGGCACGTGTAGGCATGATTGGCGTAAAACCTGCCCAGATGTCTCGGGCACTACCCGGGACTCCTCGGAGGACGCTTCCGGAGAGCTCACCCTAACTCTGTCAGTTTTGGTCCGTTTTACTCCGTTTCTTTTGGAGAAGGTACCTCACCTTCTCACCTAGCCCCCTTATATATCCTGCAAGCAGCCTCGCGTCGGGCGGACGGCAGCGACGTATACAGTGAAATTGACATGTCTTTGATGATTCCATCTAACTAGTAAGACGGCAACTTCACCCATTTTGGCCCATGACGCCCGGGGCGAACCCTGGGGCCGCAGGTACCTCTTAGGAGTTATTCTGCAATATTACAACATGTTCGGAGCACTCTAGCTCCTCTCGTAGTCTTCCCATCATCGTGTAAACAAGGGCCTCTCGATCGTCATTGTGTAACAAACCATCCTAACAATTCGCGGAATCTTTCCAAGCACACTTCCGATGGAAGGTAGGGTAATAGTGTCTCAAAGGTAGGGTAATTATGTCCATGGTGACAGGAACCCCATCCCCATAGCAGGGTAACGTGACCTCCTAAGACCGGGTAAACTCACCCGGCCTTCCGACCTATCCTTATACCGAAACGGACTTGGTCAAATTACTTCCGCTACTTTGGTACGCTTTATTCCTTAAGTACCTTCTGTTCTGCTCTGCGGGATACCCGCACCATCGGATACCCCTTGAACATGCTCTTGCATGCCCACCTGGTCTACCAAAAACCTCTTGGTCTTATGTATGGGTGTAGACCTAAGTTGCCATAGCTCTATTATGTAGGATCGTTACACATCCAGTATCTCAAAAAAGGATACCCCAAGTCATCAAGCCCTGGCACCGTATTTGTTGGCGAGTGAGCTAGCGCCAATTCCATCTCACATTCCCCACCAATCCCAATCTCCTGAGGCGTCCAGTCGATGGTCTCCCCAGACTCCAGTTGCGTCGCAATCGCGTCTGCCATATAAATATGTGTGGCAGCCACCCCACCATCCGCAAGCCCCATGGTCGGCAGAGTCCTTATCTCATCAAGTCGTTTGACCAATTTGAACACCCCCGGATCCTCGGCCTGACCCAATTGGTCCCTAACGTAATCAAACCGTCCCCAGATTATCGAAGCCCTGTATACACACCTGGCAAGCCGGTAATCAGCGTTGTAGGAGGGATCTGTCCTACCGAACTTGTGTAGCCTGGGGACATCCCGACGCATCCGTTCCAACTCAGGAGTCCACCATTTGCAAGTTATCCTGCTTGCCAGTGGTCTCGGCAGCTCATTAATGACACGCCGTGCCTCAGCCTACAAGTTGCCATCTGGGACGCCACGTAGTGCCTCCAGAGCGGCTCCAACCTTCTCCCAACACACCTTTTTCCAAACCAGTCGTGTCCGGATCATGTTTGCGGGCGCCGTCATATCCATTCTAATTATCTGTGCCATGTGTTCGCATTCTACATCATCGCTATATCGGTGGTGGATCGAGTCGGCATGATGGAAACACAAATGGATCAGTGAGATGTCCCTAAAGGTAGGCTCCCAGGGGAAAGTCATGCTATACCGGTTATCAACCATCCACTGCCTCAACCACTCCCCCCTGTAATTGCTGCCGGAAGGGTCCCAATATGCATCCCGGGCATTCCAATGGCCCAACAGTACGTCGCAGCGTGCCAGCTTTTCCAGTTCTCCGTAGAACACCTCCTTCCCATCCTTCGGTGGCAGGTACACACCAGCCAGCCTCCTCTCAACACCCTCATCATAACAGCGTACTAAGTAAAAACACCTCTCATATCCTGCTACATCAAACAGTCCACACATGAGCGCACAAACACCTCAACACCTGAACCCTTAACAAATGAAAACAATTCCCATCCACTAGCTTCATGTGGCACATGAAAACCATCAGCATCAACTGGCGGTTCCAAAACAAAAAACAAATCAACATAGGAAAACAAATCAAATGCCGCCTCCTGATTCCTCACCCCTTTTCCAACGTTTAGTGCAAGGGTTGTAAAATGCATTAATTGGGGGCTTCGGCCGAACCACGTAAGCTCACTGAGCCCTCACTATGAGTTGTCATATACCCCAACACGATGGGGCTTTCAAGCATGCCTCCAACATACTTGGTCCTGTCCAGGCGGCCAATTCCCGGCAACCCATTCTTCTTAGTAGGTGGTGGGGGAGAGGAGGGGGAGGGGTCGACTTCCTTTCCTTCGCATGACGAGGCCTTCTTACCCCTCTTCTCTTGTCTCCTCCTATTCCTCGCCTGATTCCACAATCTCTTCAGCTCTCCCTCATCACATTCCTTGGCTGTATGTCTCTCCTCATGGCAGATGTAGCACCTGACCAGCTTTCCCTTCACACAGCTCTTAAACGTGTGCCCTACCTCATGGCAGTTGTTGCACCTAAGTGCCTGCTTGCATTCATATGCCATGTGCCCAATCTTGCTGCAGTTCTTGCACTTCCCAGTAAACTTCCCCAACGGCACGATCGCACCTTGTTTCTCGGATGCCTCTAACTCCTTGCAGTAGTCAGCATCCCTCGGCTCCCCATCACTTTCCCTCCTATTCCTCTGCATCCCGCGGCGGGAGAGCCTTTCCCAGCGGTGTCATCAACCGTCTCTGGCGAGGAAGTAGTCGGCAGGAGCACTGGCGGAGTACCCGGAGTCTCAGTAGCAGTACAGGACAGGTGCCCAGTAAAGTGGTCGGACCTATCACACAGCAAACACAGCCTTCGCGTATGGCAACACGCATTCCGTTTAATCCCCGAGCAGTTAATCATACCACACTCACGGTCCTTGGACAACTGTGATGCCAAACAAAATCGACAACGGGAGGGGACAGCGCAGGTAACCTGTATGTGTCCAACCTGAAAGCACCTCTGGCATACCTCCGGAGGGCGATGCTCCATAAAGATCCTCACAGGCCGGGGACGACCCCTCAAGCAAACAGTGCCTTTAGACAGGGCTGCCAAAATGGCCTCGTTCTTCTCAACCACAAACCTAATCCCACAAGTACGGGCGTTAATCTGCCTCATAGCCTTGGCCAATCCCAGCATGGCAGGCTGTCCGGCAACATTCACACCTGGGTTGGACTGTTCCATGTCAAGGCGGAGACCATCGTAAGCCTTGTCACCGGTCCAGGAGTCAACCTTCCAAACTGACCCATACTCTGTATCAGCCAAGGGAACCTGGCCCACCCGAATGGTGATCTTGTCCATATCCCGTTGGAACTCGAAGTCCGGAATAGCCAGCTCCTTAAGGAGGATCATTGTAATCCTGTCCAGTTGTCGACTCATTTGGCCAACCTCATGCTGTGCAAGCGTCATGAAAATACAGCCAATGGGGGTCCGGAACACTGTCTCCGTGATATGGGGGACGGATCCCCCCACCCTGCCCTTATTGGACAGGAGAATGTTGATGCGAGACCGAATCGTCTCAGTCATAACACCGTCTGGCAGGTTGACGGATTTCCTGTTAAGGAACCTGATGGTATGGCCGCGGCTTCTGGCCTTGGGAGTTGGTGATGACGAGGCGGGGGTAGGCATCTTACTGTCACCCTTATCAAACCGGGTGTTGGCCAGGTAGCTCTTCCTTCCCAGAACAGTCTTCCAGGCACCAGGAACCGCTGTCGCTGGTCCTTCCAGGAGGGTTCGCTCGTCTCTCGAAGGGGTCATTTCCGCCAACTTAGGCTTCATAGATGTGACCAGCCTGGGTCGGGTCTTAACCTTCTTCTCAGTCGGGGGGGTGGGGGTAACAGATACTCCGCCATCATTGTCCGAACTGGAGGAGCCAGATGAGCCCCCTCCCGCCGGTAGTGGGAGGGCCACCTCCACAGGCTTCTTCTTTTCCTTCTTGGGCTTCTTGCACTCTTTAGCAATGTGTCCCACAGTGCCACAGCTGTGACAATTCTTCCCTCCATTACCGACCGGCAGGGGGACAGAGGATGTGGCTGTAGCCTTGGGGGCCACAGGATCCATGTGCCTATTGGCCACAGTGGCCCAGGACACCTTCTTAGTAGCAGGAGCAGCCACAGCTGACTCTACACTCGCAGATGGAGTGTTTCTCACCGGTGGGGCCGGGGCAGGAAAACTCCTGGCAAGCCCAGTCCTCTTTAGAACCGCCTCTCCAGCCTCCTATTCTCCTCCTCCAACTCAAAGACCCTTGACCTCAGGTCCCTATGCATTGACCTGAACTCATCTAGCACCTGGAATATCACCTTCATGTCCTCGGGTACATCCCCAACGTTATCATAACCCTCCTTCCCACCAAACAGAATCCTGCGCACCTCCTCACCCTGGTAATCAGACTCCGAACTTGAGTCCGAGCTATCCTCTGAAGGGCTGGGGGAATGACCAGTACAAGGTATGGCAGCCAGTGTCCCTATTTCATCAAGTACCCCGCGGATAAAGTCCTAAGATAGAACCGACTCAGAGCGTCTCGAAGGGGGGGCGTACAAATCTTCATCCACCCTCCTCAGAGCCTCCTCTGCATCATCCAACTGCCTCATGGCATCCTCGGTTCTCACCACCCAGGCATCAGCCGACTCAGACTGGGTGGGGGGTTGTGCCACGATAGGCGAGCTGGACCGAACCGGGGACTAGGGAATTGCCTCAGAGTCAGCATACTTACTGTCTCCCAACCCCATACCCTCGGTATTCTTATCACCACCCATGTCCATAGGGGTGTCCCTAGCAATCACCTCCGCAGAGGAAAGCATATCAGCAGTAGCCAGAGGGGGGAAACTTGCCCTATCCGATGACTCAATAGTCGAAGCCGGGTATGGAACCAGCTTGAGTCCAGGAGCCGTCTGGTGTCTAATCTCGGCCAAGGTCAGTTGTTCCCTGGGGATCACCGTCATGGTTCTTCCCTCCTTGGTCGGGACACCCTGGGTGGGGGTGCGCACTGAACCCGAGCTCCCACTAGACACAGAAATCATGGTAGCGTCAGGGGAAGGGGATCGTCCACGTCGTTTTCGTTCCACAAATGGGGGCGGCGTGGGTGCATAGTTGGAGTCTGAACTGGCATTGAGTCCAAACTTCCCTCTCTTGTAAATCTTCTGATGCCCGGAGGACAACAATATTGCATCCAATAGGGCAGGGGTGGAGTGACTCCTTTGAGCCAGGGGGGCCAACGTTTCCTGCGCCATTTCTTCTACAACGGACCGCAACATGATCTGTCTTGGGGGGGTAGATGCCCAGCTGGATGCCTCCAGGGTAATAGAGGGATCACTATCCAGAGGGGCGGGTGCAAGGGACGCTGGGATTACCACTTGTGAGTCACCAGGAGCCGAGGAGTCGTGGGATGGTGTAAATTCAGATCCCCCATCTGGATTGTATCGGTCGAAGAATCCAGCAGTCGAAGCGAGGTCCCGGCCACATCCAGCCCCACAACCCCTACCATTCAACCAACCCTGCACCAAACATTCCACATCTTTCATCATGACAGGCTTGGCATTGATAACCATAGCCCTCACCTCATCATCAAACGCCTCATTGACAGCGTTGACGCAACCGTGATCATGATCAAACGAGAGGAACTTGTAGTCACCTCCCGGAGCCCGGTAGGACTGGATCTCAAATGGAACAATGGCTCAGTGGTGTTTCAGCTTATCATGTAGTGGGACCGCGACATCGAGGATAACGAAGGGCGTGCCCAAGGAGCAGGAGGAAGGCTCCATATCCGACATGATGGACGAGGTAACCGCAAACGACAAGCCCGAAGCCTGAGGAGAATGGGAGGGAGACGACATGTCTGCTCACCTGACTGCACCGGGGATTACCGGGCTTAAACCACGGATATCTCGCCCAAAGTGCCTTCGTGGCTAGGTAGCACACACTAACTCAACCCTAAGCGAGGGGTGGAGGGAAGTAAATGTTTCAGGTAATGCGAAACAAAATAAACAAACAAAGTGCAAAATAAATAACCAAGCTGAAAAGGTTGAAAGAGATAAAGGAATATCCCTGACACGTAAGAAAGGGTGTCGGAATTCAATCTAAGTTTATTTATACTCGTCGCGCCAATACATGGCTTATGATCGAGCAGCCCCCCGACAGGAGCTTAGCGCCAGCCAGGATCCACCGTTGGTACTGGGGCCGTGCTACCCCCGGAAAATACAGGCAACTAAATACAAGATACCAATCCTCCCGCCCCATACCGTTAACCACCCTAGTGAGCGAGGACCAACACTAGAGCTAAAGTACAAGTCCATCAACAGTTCAGCACCCATCCGTTCCACCTAGCCAGGCCACGGAAATCCCAGCACAATCAAAAAATCATTACCACTGGCAGTAAAAACTCCAGTCTCGCACCAAAATTTCTCATAATATCATAAGAAATCATAGGTGTCCCAACCTAGGCAAACTCATCCATATCCACCTCTTCTTCCTGTTCCTCCATATCCTCAGACTCTTGGGCAGCTGGACGGGGGCGAGAAGGGCAGACAGGTGAATGGGATTCATGCGGGCCATCACAGTTCACACACCTGGGTGTGGTATGGCTGCAAGGATGGCCACAAAGACGGCAGGTAGCAGTAGGGCAGGAGTGATCCCCAGTGGCGTGAGGGAGGAGGCACCAGCGGCAGGAAGCAGGTGAAGTGCATTTGATACTGTGGTGGCCAAACTTGTGGCAGTTGGCACACTAAGTATATTTGTTGAAGGGCAGGCGGCGCTCGGTACGGTAGGTATTGGAGAAGGCAGAGAGGCATTTGCCAACAAAAGCGGGAGCCTTAGGTCCAGTGATGGAAATAAGAACACCAGAGGCGAGTTTGCCGATCCGTGCTAAATCAGAGGTGAGCCACCTTGGCTGCTGGGTAAGAGATAAGCCTGAGTTGAAGGTAGTGAGTTCTTGGGCAAGAGATGCCAGAGAGGTAGAGGTAGCGATGCCATGTACGAGGAGCTGGGTGGCAGGGGTGTCGAGATGGACGGTAGAGGCACCTGGAATAAGGTGCAAAAAGGTTATCACTTTGCTGTTGACAGTCGTCGCTCTGACCGTGTCCATGGTAGTAAGGGTGACATGCCCATCCCAAAAGGAGACAGACCGGATGAGGGTAGAGGCCAAAGCCTGGTTGATGCTGTCGCGTAGCTGTACAGGAGGAGTTGTGAGGGGGGCAGGGTCTCGTTTGATAATGAGCCGACCCTCGCGCATAGTGAGGCCCTTTTTCTTTTCGGTAAGGGGCTTAGGCGAGGCAGAGGAGGGTTTGGCTGGCTGGAGGCCAGGCTTTGCGGGTTTCTGAGATGGCTTCCTTGCTCTCCTAGTGACAGTAGCCCAAGAAGGAGGGTGTAACGGACAGGGTCGGAGAGTCGGGTAGCCCAAGGCACACCGCGATAGTAACAGGCAAGAGTCTGGAAGCGAGGTTTAGGAACGGGAGTACAACCGAAGCGAGTTGTACAAGGCTCGAGGGGTTCAGGAGTTCAGGGTCAGGGGTCAGGGGTCCAGGAAGACGCGAAGGAGAAGAGAATGTAATTCCTAGGTACAGGTGTCCGAAGGAGATTACCAGATTGCGTAAAGAACATAAAATCTAAGGGGGCACACCCCCTTATATAGCAAAGAAATCTTCCATGATAACTAATACAAAAGAAAGTCCTTGGCGTCGTGCGCAGCCGCGATCCTTCCATCCGGTTCCGTTACGTTCCCTTGTGTGGCAACCCAATCCCATTGCGTATACAAAAGAAACCTAACTATGTAACCAAGGAAACCATCGCCAATATATGCAACGAAAAACCCCATGCATATTCCGTCTCCATGACGGGGTGGCCGTGACAGAGGGGCTGCTGGGCCAGGAGGTTGGGCATGAGGAAGGTTGGAAGGTAGGGGAGGAACAGAGGCTTGCTCTGTGGTGTCGGTAGTCGCGGGGGCCGGCGGGGCAGTAGTAGGAGCAGTCTGAGAAAAGGCGAAGCCACGAAGGGTGTCGAGTTCCTCACTAAGGGCAGTGATGTGCTCGGTTAGCCCATCGGTCGCCTTCCTGTAGTCTTCGTGCAAAATTTGCATCATGTGGAGTATAACGGGAAAGGCTTTCTCAAAGCTGCGAGGTACTTCAATCCCGGCTGCCTCTGCCAAATCTTCAAACATCCTCAAGAAGATGCCATTAGGACCTTCATAAGTATCGGCTGGGTATTGTATGGTTGAGGTGGTACCACTGTGTGGCCGTTTATGCGAGGGGGGGCCCTGAGGCCGGAAGATAGCTGATAAGCGACCCTGCCCACAAAACTGTGAGGCCCCGTCAGGCTGTGTAGGAGGTTGAGGAACGAGAGGGGGTGACGACCCCATGATGGAGATGATGAGGAGAAACTTTGACCCCGGTCGGGCCAAAGAAAGCTATCGTGGTGGATAAGATAATTCCCTGGCACGTAAGAAAGGGTGTCCGAATAACATCTAAGTTTATTTATACTCGTCGCGCCAACCAAGTCTTACGATCGAGCGCCCCTCCGACAGGAGCTTAACGGCGGTCGGGATCCACCGCTGGGACTGGGGCCCTGCTACCCCCGCCAAATACAGGCAGCTAAATACAAGATACCAATCCTCCGGCCCCGTACCGTTAAACACCCCAGTGAGCAAGCACCAACACCAAAGCTAAAGTACAAGTCCATCAACAGTTCAGCACCCACCCGTCCCACCTAGCCAGGCCACGGGAATCCCGGCACAATCAAAAAAAATCACTACCACTGGCAGTAAACATCAGCAAAAATAAAAGCTTGCGTCCTGTGGATCCTGTGCGTCTGACGCACTGGACGCACAGGACGTAAACCGTTAATCAGAATGCAAGACGGCAGCTACCGAAGCTCAGGACGCAACGGTCCTTGGCGCCAGAACTCAGGACGCAGCCGGAACGCAAGCGAGCCTTGGTGCCACAACTCCGGATGCCGCCAGAACGCAAGCGAGCCTTACTGGCAGAACTCAGGAAACAGCCAGAACGCAAGCAAGCACTACTGCAATACCAGAATTAGACCTTGTGACTGAGGTCACATATGTAGATTCTGAAACCTTTCACATAAATAGTATTTCTCATCATATTCAAGTCAGTTCTATAATATATGATACAGAAAGAAAGCGCCCCCCGCCCTCCTCCCTAACCCTTTGCTATGAAGCCGGCCCAAACCACTTACCTGACAGGAGATAACTGCACCAATATTGGCTCTAGGAAGACTTCTGCAGGACCATTGCGAAGCTGGCATTGAGTAGAATCCGGCTGCCGAGTCTCAGAACCTAGACCTAAAGAACGCCTAAGCAATCTGACATCAAAGTCAGGATTCTGCCAGGGTAAAGACCACTTTCATAACAGGTGGTAACTCCACCAATATGGACGCCGGGGAGACGTCCAGGGTACCGTTGGAAGGCTGGCGGCGGGTGGAAGCAGGCCACCGAGTCCCAGATGCTAGGGGCAAAGCACGCCCGGGCAATCTGGCATCAAAGTTAGCACTCTGCCAGAACTCCGCCAGGGTAAAGACCATCTTCATACC
>LN891204.1:0-38545 GCA_900010015.1 Tuber aestivum
AGATTGAATTCGGACACCTGTACCTAGGAATTACACTCTCTTCTACTTCGCGTCCTCCTGAACCCCTGGACCCTGACCCTGAACCCCCTGATCCTCGAACCTCGTACAACCTCGCTTCGGTTGTACTCCTGTACCTAGACCTCGCCTCCGAACTCTTGCCTGTCCCCGCTGTGGTGTGCCTTGGGCTACCCGACCCTCAGACCTTGTCCGTTACACGTTCACGTTCCTGGCCAGTAAGGTTTTGCTGCTTACTCTCGCATAACTTAGCTTTTATGATTCGAGTTTCGAGACTTTCGATTTTTACTAATTGGCTTTCTTTCAGTTTTTCTAATCATTTGAGTTGACTACGGAGTTCTGTTTCTGTCTATTGGTTGCTCTCATGGATAATATGCTTGATTTCTCCTCCATTAAGAAAAGCCCTTCCACCTATTGGAACAGTATGACCAGTATTGACTTTTCTCTTTTGCTTTTGATTTTGTTTCTCAATCTTTGCCTGTTGTTGGACTTTATGCGCAAGTTGGACGATGGAGTATTGCTTTTGGGCAGCGGAAAGAAGAAGCTTTGTATCTTTACAAAGATTGTGATAGTTTCATTTGGCGTGCGGAAATTTCGGAATTGGAATAGACTTTAGTTGATATTCGATTCATGTACCTAAAGTACTAAGAGATTGAGGAGAATTTGGAATTGATTGATGCTTATATTATATTTGTCTCATAGGAGTTAAGGGAATTGAAGCCGATTCGCTTTGTGGTATTTCTGAGAGTTCTAATGTAAGTTAAATATATAACGCTTAAGTTTTTTGAGTAGTAAGTAATTTACCGTAATCTTTTTGAGATACAGATAATATTGGCTCAGGGTACATAGCATCTATCTCTGGATCTTTGGTAGAGTCAAAGGCAGGTATTTTTTTTAATACTTGATGTTGATCCAGTGGCCACATCCCACAAGTAGCAAAAGCCTGTTGAATGTTGCACTCAGTAAAAGCTGAAGTATGAGCCTCAGAAAAAAGAGAATAGAAATCTCCTTGCTGGATTCCAGCTCTCTGTCCTGGGCGCTGTTGTTATTCCTGAACAAGGGCTGTATAATAGTGCTTTATTGGTTCAAATAATCCAACATCCATTGGCTGTAGAATACTAGTTGTCTGCGGAGGTAAGCAGAAGATAATAATATGATATTCAATTCCCCAGAGCAGAAACTCCCAGGTCAAATGCGTTGAATGTCTATCTAATATTAGCATTCGCCATTTTTCTTTAGCCTTTACTGCTGAGAAACTTTGGGATCCAAAGTTCCACTACAGCCATCCAAGCGCCAATTCAGAATTGGTCCATCCATTATTACTTTTTCCAACCATTACATTGGATGAAATCTCCTCTCCATTAACAAAATAACCTTCTCGTAACTCTTCAGTCTTAAAAACAATCATTGGACTCAATGAAGTTCCATCCGCACAGGCTCTATCTAGGACTGTGATGAGCTCTTGGGAGCCATCTTTACTCTTATTAGCTCTATTTTATTTTCTAAAAACTGCAGACTAAATATAAGTATAAAAAATACAATCTATAACATACCTTGAGCTTTTAAAGCTCCATTTATTCTTAACTCCCGGGTTCCAACAACAACCTTTTCAGGGTAACAAAAGCTGAGAAGAAACCCAATTTCATCCATGTTATAGAGGTTTTCTTGGTCAATACGATTTCGATAAATGGTTTCAGTAAGCTGTTAGTCTCATTATTAGCTTGTAATTAAAGCTTTAGGATTATTAATAGAGATATACTAATGAAAAGTAGGCATATATATTTTCAAAGTTATAGGAACATGCAGCTCTCTTAAAATCAAATTGCTTGCTCCATGCAGTTTGCATTTTTGGATGTCGGTTGATGAAATCTGTGGCCCAATTTTTTCCTAATGCTATTTCGGAATTGACTCCAATATGTGGTCGTGGCTGTATACTAAAGCTGGAGTTTTGAGATAAACTTGAACTGATATCTCTAATGCCTAATCTGGCTCGGAGGAGCTGTTCTGCCATCTTGTGTAAAATGCTGACCCATAGTGGCACACACCAAGAGGCCACTGTTAAACACCAATCTTCAATAGCCTCTTCCTCTCCTTCTGTCATTTTAAGTCTCTTTTGGGCTGCTTCCTCTCTTGATAGCCATCTGTGAATGCGGTGCCCTAAGGTTGCTCGTGCTACAGAATAGGTATCTGCAATTTGGCTAATAATTGGGGCTGGAGGTCGGAATCGAGGGTCTTTTTCTGACTTGCGAAATGCTTCATACTCATCATAGTACTGCTCAGTAGCAAGTATGATGCGGTCCTCATAGGGTATTGTAGGCTCGGTGGAATATGGTTTTGAAGACATGACTTGATGGAGGTCTTGACGGAGGTAAAGTGTTGCACAATATTTCCTATGATATTCTAATTGTAGTATATAATATACAGATATACTATCGCCATCATTGCGTAATTTTTTTCTGTTGTTTACATTTGTGTACTAGTCTTTATTGGCTCATACACTAATAGTTTCTTCTGTCCTAGCTCTCTGCACTTGCTCTAGATCTGGCATCACCCAGACCACCTGCTCGCTTCACCGGGTGCTCGCAACGTAGGGAAAGATTGTACTGCAGATGAGGATCACCTTTCTGAACACGCCAGGTATTTTTAGCCATGACAAAAATGGTGGGACAGATAGACCAACTCAAAGCCGGCAAGAGCCATCTCCCCGGAAAAATGGATTAGGAAAGCAAGTGCGAGGAGTGGGTTCCCTACGGCCGCGAACTGGATGATGAGGCTGCTGATCATGTGCTGGTATTTCGGCGTTGCCCTCGGTTAGAGCTACCGCGTAGAAAAACTAATCTAAGGGTGAGAGATCCTGTACAGGAGGCAGAAATTTTTAAGCTTACCGGAAGGGTAAAGCTGATGAACGTTCTCGTTTGTTTTGTTCCCACCGATGGCTTAAAATATTCAGTGAAGCGGAATTCCCCCTTCACGAGCGTATCGCAATCGCCTTTCGTAGGAACGGGAAGGTTCTGGGAGGATTCCTACTTGATATTGGGGCCTTGAGAGATGTTGTTTGTTTTGCTTGCTAATGGTTATTTACGGCTTCATCACGTTGCGTTCTTTGGGTTCCTGCGTCCTGACCACGCAGTTGTGGGCAGCAGACAGGAATTGAGCCCTTAGGCAGTTGAAGAACTTAACGAAGAAAAAAGAGGCCTATCCTTCAGAAATTTGAGGGGGCGAATGACAAAAAATTAATGAACAGGTGCAAAGAGGATTTGCTATCGGAATGCATATATAAACATGATCGAAATTCGAAGCCACACGGGATTCTCCAAGCACAAAAATAATGGCATCCGCCAACACCAAACACTGCAAGGCGGCAGATTAAACCTTGGAGGAAGCTGCACGAGTACAAGAGGAGAAGGGCCCCGGCGGCGGTAGATATGTTTCTCAAGGCATTGCGGTTTTGGGGGAATAGATTAGAGGTTATCCGTATTTGGAGTCGCCAAATAGGGCGATGCATCCGCTGCCCCAGACTGTGCTCGAGCGGCAGATGCAGGTTGCTGTACGAGTAGTAGCGCGACCACTCCTGCATGGCCATACTTAGTAGCCGACAAGAGTGGTGTTAGCCCAGATTCGTCGGGCTTGGCAGGGTCGACGCCGTCCCGTGCGAGTAGGATTTTCACCACGCCCTCGTGCCCACAGCTAGCAGCAGACCAGAGCGGGGTTCGGCCGTTGTTATCGGGTTTGTCGGGATTGACGTCGCCCCGTCCGAGTAGCATTTCCACCACTCCGTCGTGCCCATTCTGAGCAGCACAAATTAGTGGGGTCAAGCCGCCCAGAACTGGTTTATCGGGATTGACTTCGTCCCGTCCGAGCAACAATTTCACAATTCCCTCATGCCCTCTCCGAGCAGCAGAGGAGAGTGGTGTTTCGTCGTAGTCACCTGGCTTGTCTGGGTTGATGTCGCTTCGTCCGAGGAGCATTTCCACTATTCCCTGGTGCCCATTCTCCGCAGCGCAGCAGAGCGGTGTTAGGCCATAGTCACCTGACTGGTCGGGGTTGACATCGCTCCGTCCGAGGAGCATTTTTACCACCCCCTCGTGCCCAGCCTCAGCAGCAAAACAGAGTGATGTTAGGAGAGGCTCGACTAGTTTGTCGGGGTTGATGTCATCCCGTTCGAGTAGCATTTTCATTACTCCTTCGTGCCCATTCCCGGCAGCGCTGCAGATCGGTGTTCGGCCACAATCATCCGGTTTGTCAGGGTCAACGTCGTCTCGTGCGAGAAATAGTGCCACCATGCTCTCATGCCCAATCTCTGCAGCACAACTGAGCGGTGTTTTGCCCTGCCGACCCCGCTCGTCGGGGTTGACATCACCCCTTCTGAGGAGTATTCTCACTACCTCCTCGTGCCCATTCCAGGTAGCCGACAAGAGAGGGGTTTGACCCGCGAAGTCTTTTTGGTTGATATCACAACCTTCTACCTCTATCAAAGCAGTTACAATCTTGGCGATCCCGAAGATGGATGCACAATGCAGACCACTGAACACTGAAATTTTGTAGTAGTCAAGACTAGAAAAATACCATTTCTGCGCTTTCAAGAGGATTTTTATTGATGCGTGGTTATCGTAGTCGTCAAATAGCTTTAGTGCAAGCGACCTCGCGCAATCTGAAAGGTCCTTTTTCGCGTGAGTTCCCCAATATAGAGATGAATATTCGAGAAAGGGCATGGATTTCAGATCAGGGGCGGAACCGGTCGAAAGATCCCTGATTTGCCGAGAATTCAAATAGCTTAAGCAGGTTTCTGCCATTGTCGCGTGAGCTGTAATAAAAAGCTCGGGATGAGTACGGAGGTAGCCCTGAAGGGTCGAGTGGATTAACCGGACTGCGGACGCCTGTTTGTCTAAGACAACAAGCCCTTGACAACAGGCCAGCAATGCCCCTATCGGGGGTATATTGCCAGTACTAAGATTCGCCGACCCTATTTCGACTGCTAAGGCCTGGCACAGCTCATCAGGACTCAAGGTCCGCTCCGAGTATGAGATCCACATCAACACGGCCATTCCGAGCCTTGCTTTCTCCCCACCCTGTCCCTTTATCTGACCCAGCTTTGCACCATAAGTATCCTCCAACCCCCAGCCATCGGTCATCGCGCTGAGCTTTTGTCGCCTGCCATCGATTGTGGTTTCTTGTAGGATGGTATCGATATTCAGTGATGCCAGAAGGAATCTGAATATGTATCTGTCAGCGAGTAACCCGAGGCAGCTTCTTCAGTGCTGATGCTTCTACTTACACTTCAGAAATGTCTTTGGGAATTTTCCCCAGGATGTCTACCACTAGGCTACTGTCCATCTCATCCAGGGATGTGCCCTCGGCCAGCCTAGTATGAAGATATTCGGTGACCTCAGCTCTCCTAGGAGTGATCTGTATAGTTGCCACCCTTCCAGAAAGATACTTCTCGATTTCTGGCTGGATGTGTGGTGTGCCAGTCACGAATATTCGGATGCGTGGACACCGTTGGAGGATTTGGTTTAGCAAATAAAGGAGCTCGACACGATCTCCTTCCGTGCACTCATCCAGACCATCGATGCAGATGAATGTCCTCTTTTCCGAGGAGGTAGTCCTCAGTATCTTCACGACATCGTGAGGTAGCGGTCTCCTGCTACCATGATACATTTTCTCGCATTCATAGGCTCGCACTATCCCTGGCGGTACTACTTCCAGCCCGCCCACAACCTGTCTGAGGAGAGCGCGTAGCGCACCTGTTGGTGACCGGTCCCTTTGGGCGGCGAGGCCGAAGTAAAAACATGCAACGGCGACATCTTCCCCTTCGCCCTGATCACACAACTTATCCACCACCAACGAGCTAACATTGCAGCTTGTTAACACTTTCCCCTTTCTCCCATTCCCCGAGGTTCGTTCTTCTCACCTGATAAATGTCTTGCCAACCCCCGGATCTCCGTAGCAAAACAAGACCGCATTCCCGGATTCACCGCCCCCGCTACCAGCACGCCAACTTCTAAATTCCTCAGTTTGTAAGAGCCATTCTCCTACATTTTCCGCTCGGCGGCCTCGAATGTCCTGATGTAGTAGCCTAGGATTTAGCGGGGACAGCCAGGCTAGGAGATTAGTGCGGTCATCACCAGTAGTCGTGTGAAAAGAGTTGATGTTATCGCTGAATGATCGGGACATTTCCGTGTTTTGCAGCCCAGTATACCGGTGTGGAAGGGGTTCCTTTGGGAACGGTGTGTGGGCCAGGTTGCGGTTGGGTATGATAGATGAACTGTGACGGCCGATATAAAGGGGAATAGGATATGTAAAAAACAAACTGGACCAGTGGCTGCGTAACATGCGGGTGAATGAGGTAGGAAAAAGCGAAAGAGAGAGACGGAATTGAGACCGAACGGGGATGACGTCTATCCGCTAGTGTCTAGCTAGGATAGGATGGGGTCGGCAGCTCTTAGTCTATATTTCAGAGAAGGTCGCACTCCAAGCTACCGGTATCTACCCAACGGGAATTTTGGGAGGGTAAACCCATACGAATGTCTAGCGGTGCTGGCAGGCTTTCGGCAAATTGCGTGCTGTTAATAAAGCATTTTGTCAGTGAAAAGCTGATATCCGAAGATGGTAGCAAATATCTGAAGATTCCTGCCGGTATATCATTAGCATGATACCCATATTGCAAAAACACCCCTGATGGTCTAATGGCCCCAGCCAATCTTCCCGCAAACTCGATATGTATCAAAGTGGTTAACCGGTGATACCCTTTGGGTGGTGCATACTGCACTTTACATTGGGTAGCGAGACAGACCCTGAAACTCAAACTCATAGTCCGAGTATTATTATTATCTTTGTGACAACTCCAATCGCTAGTTGTGTGCTTCCAGTATTCTGTTGCGGATTCTCCTCGTTCATTTGGCTGTTGTGGCGAACATGTCAAGATCTGGAAACAAAAGTTGCATTTTCGGACCCCTTGTGAGCATCTGAAATCGGGAGTGATGAAAACAAGTACAGTAGTCCCTTTTCATATAGGATTCCATGTGGATCCCGGGGACTTGAAACTGGATCCTCAAGCTCTTCCACACAAGCAACTCTATAGAGGGAGATTCTCGGGTCCATCAATTGAGCAAATATTGAACCCCAATCCACAGTTTGATTACCCGATTTCATAATTTAGTAGAGATTTCCGAAGGGGCTAACATAGTGAGCCCAGATTACTAATTAATTCTCCTTTATTCTCGACATTTTGGTGCGGTTTTTCTGGGTTGCAGTTGGGCACAATGGGCAAGCGATGATGAGTGGGTCGAGCCGGAGAACTATACTACAGGGTTTCCCGTACTAGAAGATTACGGCACAAGAAAGATATCATACCAAAATTGCCGTAGCATTGGTACTACATTCAGTGCAAGAAAAAATCAAAATGGGGAGGCAGTAAGTAGGCCCGCCAAGGACAGTATCTGGCACGAGATGATTTACCAGATTACCGAGAAGGGTGTGATCCAGCGTAAGAACCCATCTTGGCCGGGCGGCTGGTAACACAGCGGGGTGCACCTGGGTGACTACGATACAGCACCAGTATAAACATGCCCGTGAATCCCTTTAAGTACCAATAGATATCTGCGGACATCTGCGGCATCCCCCAATGTGATACAGTATCTAAAGATACGCTCGGTTAGTTCAGGCCTAGGATCTGGGACACATAAAAAGTAATCAAAAAAAATTCCCCCAACATGGCCAAAGCATCAGGGCGGTTGTGTGTGCGTGGATGCCAGCGAATTTCATATCACTCAATATATTAGTAAAACGCAGCTATATTACTCCGGCACTTGCAACCATTGTTTGATTACCAAGATGTATTCTTCCGCCCCTTCAACTCCATTACAGATCCCAAATCCCTCGTGCTCTTCGTTATAGAATCTTCCCCTCCGCCTGTTTCCCCAAATAATCATCACCTTCACGATTCGGCATCGCGAACTGCCCCCACCATCCCCCTTCCTGATCCTGATTGTCCGGTTGGGTACAGCTATGCAATCGAGCATGTAAGCGCTCACACCTTGTCCGCACCACGATCTACACACAGCAAAAATGGGGCGAAGTTAGCACATCACTCCATTATTGTATCATAATGGAGGACTTGCCGTAAGTCTATCGGGAGTAAGGTATATTGGAATAGGGAGCTGAATAGAAGATATGACTTCCTGTAAACAGCAGGATTCTGGCCAGTTTTCTCTATTGCTGGATTGGGAATAAGCTGAAGCACTAGTGCAATAACTGGAACAACCGGGTTTCTTAGATAGAGACGTGACGAAGGCGATGTCAGAGATTTTAACCCCTTATTTGACCCTAGTTGATGGGGAGTTTTTAAAGACTGAAGGTTCGTAGCTAGCAGCTCTCTGAGCCTATCTCGTCAGAATTGTCAGAAAACCTTGATGGAAAGTCAATCTCAAAGCTCTATCTTACCACGGGCTGCCAATCTAGTAAGTAACTGATATTATTGTACACTGCACAAATGTGATCAGTTCTTACCAGTATTATTTAGGTTATATCAGCCCAAGCAGGTACTGCTTGTCAGTGGACAGTACCAACCGCCAGTGCCCTCCAGCCGGAAGCAAAAAAAATGAAAAACAGCCTACCGAGGAAAATGGTTAGCTCTTATTCCAATACTAAATTGATGGCAAATTCTAAGGAAAGATTAAGTAGAAGCGAGAAGCAGAGCGCTCGAACCGAATCTACCACAAGCCCCGAATCAGAAATGATATCATACTGGTGGAAAGCCTAAAGGATCTCAAAAGTTTACCAAAACTGCTGAGAGCCGGGCTGCTCACCATTTTGGAGGAGATTCTCCCAATTGGTAGAGATGTGTGGGAACGAGTGGATGGGGTAAGTAATACAAGAAGCACAAGTGAGGGGTGGAAAGTACGTGGTGCAAATTTTTTAAAGAGTCGGAAGCCAACCGGGGCTCTGGAAAGACCTGCGGAGATCATTCATGCGCATGAAATCGAGAAAGCAATTAAGGAAAAGGTCTTCATGGTTTCAATTGATGACAGCCATGAACAATTTAGTAACCATGACTCCGATAACATGACGCACTATGGTACGATATATCGTGAAAGTAAGAGTAGGAATGAGGACTATCCAGTAAGTAGTATAATGATTTCCTATCGAGTAAGGACGTCAGAACCAGCAACCCGGAAGCTAAGTATTATATAACTTTTAAGAAACAGTTTGAAGAACCTCCAATGAACCCAAAACCAACCAAGATCGCGAAGTCTGATTGTGAGAATAATACGGCTAGTTCTCATATTAGTCCTCCAAGCATTAGTATAGCTAATATTGAAGGCTAGACAAAAACGAGTGTTACATGCCTCTGCACTCCCCATAAAGTTGTACAACAGCAACATCAACAGCGTAAGCAGCTACTCAATGGAGTATCCTCAGCGCTGGAGGTTGACAATTCTAGGGTTTAATTTGAGAAGTTTCTTGCACTACAAGTAGTTTAGTCACAACTTGCAGATGAAAAGAGTAGGGTACACAGGCTTGAAGAGAAGATTGGGTGATTGGAAAGGAAAACTAGAAGCTAGAATACAAGGCTATGCTCTCTGAGATAAGACAAGTTACAGGGAGAACTCTAGGTCAAGCTTATTCTACTCCCTCTACTCTTGTAACATATATGGCTAAGGAAAATCTAAAGGGCAAACTGTTTAGGAATACACATTTTGTTGAAGATTTGCAGGTTGAAAGCTCAAATAACCCAACTCTTGTAATAAATAGTAGTTCTCCTTCTAATATTTTATTCTCATAGCTTGAACAATGAATCTTGCCATATACATAGTGAAAAAGTTGTAATTGGTGTTAAGAGAAAACTTGATAGCTATATTACTTACAGCTGCTTTCAGTTTTTCCCGGTTGTCTGAAATCCTCCATAGTATCTATTTATTCTCTACAGTTACTGAAGCTGTAAGGTATTTCTGACTATTACTAATAGTTCTCTGTAACTGTATTCTCAACTGTTCCTAGCACCCAATAGAGTCCTGGTAGGATAGTAGTAGTTGTGGTCTCGGGTATCCTGAGCAGGATAGGTAATAATAGTAGATTATAGTATTTGTTATTAATAAAAACTACTGTTCAAGAGCTTGTTCCCTGGGTCCAGGAGTCTTAATATAAATATTATCTGTTAGATATTCCTTACCAGAGCCTGGCTGTCATATGCAGGGCTACTTGAAGTTGAGATACTAATAGAGCATGGTCAACCATGCTGGGTAGAAGGTGAGAATAAACTATAAGATATATAATGTGTTTGCACTAGGGTTCTAGTCATGGGTCTAGGTACTACAATGAGAGTAGAATCGAAGCTGATCTATAACTGTAACGGGGGCTCCCTCAAGTAGATGGCTCCCAAGGATGCGACCGCACCAAACTTCAAATCTCTCGAACACAGCTCTTGCAAAAGTGTAAAGAATAAAAGTAAACGGTAAAACTTAATATCGTTAAGCCCAGGCTTATCTCAATTAAAGTCTCTGGAGAGGATGTTGATTGTGTCGGGGTAGGAGAGTTCTCGTATAATCTTTAAGTAGTCAGACTTATACCAAAAACTCCCCCATCAGGTTACCCCGACCAATGTGAGTATGCCCTTCTCCGTAAGGGTTGCCCCGGCACCATTACCGTGTCCCCAAAGGGCCATTGGTGTCAGCGCACTCTAGCAGAAATCTCCTTTATGCACATCAGTTCCTGCAAGGTGTTTATCCATACACCTGCCGGAGTGAAAACCTCTGCACATCGGTGTCTCGTCAGTGGCTAACTGTCGAGATCCTTAGGAAAGCTAACTAAATGACTCTCTTCCCATATGCTATGACCTATGCAAGCATTCGTAGACATCAGCTGTCTTCCGGCTAAGTTCTATCTATCTTGATTGCGAACTTAGGGGGTCTACGACGCTCCCCCCGAGAGCTGTGTCGGCGGCGGGACCCATAGGCGGTACCCATGGTCCCTTACCCCCGGCACACCACTCACCGTGATAAGTGTCATGCTATTAGAGTCTTCAAACAACCCACAAAGAGCTTACAGCAAAAGGGCACGTGTAGGCTTGATTGGCGTAAACCTTCCCAGATGTCTACGGCACTACCTGGGACTACTCTGGGGACCCTTCCGGGTAGCTCACGCTAACTCCGTCAGTTTTGGTCTGTTTTACTCCGTTCCTTTTGGAGAAGGTACCTGACCTTCTCACCTTGACCCCCTTATATATCCTGCGAACAGCTTCCGGTCGGACGGATGGCGACGACGCATACAGTGTTATGGACATGTCTTCATAGATTCCATTTAACTAGCATAATGGCAACTCCACCCATTTTGGCCCATGACGCCCGGGGCGAACCCTGGGGCCGCAGGTACCTGTTAGGAATAATTCTACCAAGTTACAGCTTGTTCGGAGCACTATAGCTCCTCCCGTAGTCTTCCGATCAAAGTGCAATCAAGTGCCCGTCGATCATCATTGCATAACAAACAATCCTAACTTTTCCCAAAATTCCTCCGAGAACATTTCCGACGGAAGGTAGGGTAATAGTGTCCCAAAGGTAGGGTAAGTATGTCCATGGTGACACGAAACCAGTCTCCATGGTAGGGTAACGTGACCTCCTTAGGTAGGGTAAACTTACCCGGCCTTCTGACCTATCCATAGGCTAGAGCGGATATTGTCACGTTATAACTACTACTTTGGTACACCTATTCCTTAAGTACCTTCTGTTCTTAGAGATTTCCGGACCATCAGATATCTCCTGGATATGCGCCTGCATACCCGCCTCGTCTACCATCTGACCTCTTGGTCTTATGTATGGGCGTAGACGTAGGTTACCATAGCTCTATATCGTAGGGTCGTTATATTACTCCACTCTTCTCCAAGGACCGACCCGGTCCGCTAACGTCGTCTTTTATTTCCCCGATTCGGTTCGCCCTCAACGCTATGGTCTCTGGGTTTGTGGGGGTACCGATGGTGGAAATCCTTCAGGGCCTGTAAGCCCGTGTCCTCTAGCATCTCATGTGGCTCCCAAGAGTTCTCCTCTGTGCCATAGCCTTCCCATGAAACTAGGTACTGGACGAAGCGATTAGGAAACTTCGCTTTCATATTACCGTACCATCGACTATCTATGACTGCCTCGATAACATAACTGGGCTCATTGTCTACTATCTCTGGGACAGGGACTTCTTTAGTCCTTCTACCACTTGGGTCTTCCCAATAGGGTTCTAATAGTCCGACATTGAATAACGGATGGATTTACCAATGGGCAGGCAATTGGAGTTCATAAGCTCGGTTACCAACCTTCTGCTTGACCACAAAGGGTCCAAACATTCGGTGGTCCAACTTCTCCATAGGTCGCTTGGTGCGGATGTTCTTTCGATTTAGCATCACGCGATCAGCCTTCTTTGCCCTGCCATTTGTGACATCTTCCATCGTAACGTATTCAGGTGATGGCAACCGTTTCTGGTCATGCCACTTCCTTTGTCTCTCTTGAGCTCGCTTAAGTGTATCTCGGACTTCTTGCTAGACACCTTCCCAATTCCTTACCATTAACTCGCTACTGGGGTGAACACCTTGTTGCTCTGAGACGGTACCCGACCAATTGGTCCGTGGGTTGAAACCGTAGTTGATCTCAAATGGAGATAACCTAGTTGACTCAGAGGTTGATGTATTGTATGCATATTCTGCCAAAGGTAGTAGCGATGCCCAATCATCTTGTTGGTAAGAACAATAACTTCTTAAGTATTGCTCTAAGGTCTGGTTCACCTGCTCAGTTTGCCCATCAGTCTCAGGATGGAAAGCGGTTGATAACCGTAGTTTCAATTGCAACTGTTGCATCAGGCTTATCCAAAACTTGGATGTGAATCGACTATCACGATTGGAGATAATATATTCTGGGAGCCCATGGAGCCGCCAAAATTCCTTAAGGAATATCAGAGCCAGATCCTTGATAGGGATCTCTGTGGCCAAAGGTATAAAGTGTGCCATCTTTGAGAATCGATTTACGATAACCCAAATCTTTGTATACCCTTCTGATTTCGGTAGTGCTACTATGAAGTCCATTGAGATATCCGTCCACGGTCTCAAGGGTACACCAACAGGTTCCAGCAGACCAAACTTCTTATGCTTAACGGATTTATTCCGTTGACAGGTATCACATGTACGAACATAGTCTGTAATGCTCTCGTCCATCTTAGGCCAAAAGAAGTTAGCCCTAACCCTGCCTACCGTCTTATATGTCCCAAAGTGTCCCGCAATACGGGAGTCATGTTCAGCTTCCATGATCTTATCCTTCAAATCCTGTGAGTCAGGAATATACCACCTGTTTTTATATAGAAGGAGATCTCTTTCTATTGTCAGGTTCCGGTCGACTCCTTTGTCTTCCGCTAACACAGCCTTTAAGTCCTTCATATAGACAGGATCCTGTTTCGCAGCAATTCGTAATGCATCCAAAAATGCTGATTGTAGCCGGTAGCCTTGACAGGCTGCCAATGCTTGTGGTCGTAAGAGGTCTCGCTCCTGTCCCACAATCCATTGTCCGGGGCGAAAAAACGGCTTTGGTGTCTCTGACAGAGAATTACCCCCCCCTTCAGGGCGGTGGTCTCCACGCCTTGACAGTGCATCAGCCTTCATGTTCAATCTTCCTTCACGGTAAACCACCTTGAAATTGAACGGTTGCAGGAATTCTGCCCAGCGATGTTGTCGGCGGTTGAGGGTCTTAGTACTATTAAAGTACTCCAAATTCTTGTGATCGGTGTAAACCGAGATTTCACCCTCTACCGACCGAAACAGATGTTCCCACTCCTTGAAAGCTGCAACTATGGCAGTCATTTCCTTGTCATGTACATCATAATTAATCTCCGCTGGGTGGAATTTCCTACTATGAAAGGCAACCGGATGCCATTTCTCATCTTCGCAGAACTGAGACAGTACGGCACCCAAAGCAAAGTCACTTGCGTCCGTCTCCAACTTGGTCTGACGGGTAGACTCGAAGTGTGCTAGGATTGGTCCCGAAGTGAAGGCCTTTCTTAACTCAAAGAATGCCTCGCTACAAGCAGGGGTCCAATCAAATTTAACATCCTTCTTAGTAAGGTCCGTCAAAGGCTTCGCTATCTTACTGAAACCTTCTATAAACCTCCTATAGAAGTTGGCGAAGCCCAGAACACTTTGGACTCCGACAACGTTAGTCGGTTTCTTCCATTCCAAGATGGAATCCACCTTTTTTGTGGTCATAGATATTCCCTTTTCGGATATCCTATAACCTAAAAATTCTATCTCACGTCTGTGGAAGAACGACTTCTTTATGTTTGTACATAGTCGGTGTTCCCTAAGTCTTTCCATTACACGCCTAACCAACGAGACATGTTCTTCAATGGTCTCTGAGTAAATCAGGATATCGTCCATGTAGGCTACGACTCCTTCTCCTAGCATATCTCTAAATATGTCATTTATCATGCTCTGGAAGGTGGCGGGCGCGTTATATAACCCAAAGGGCATCACTTTAAATTGATGTAATCCCAATTCGCTACGGAAGGCAGTGAGTTCTTCATGCGAGTGTGTATCTCCGGTAGCCTTCTTGGCCATCTGGATACCCCAATATCCATTTTTGAGGTCCATCAAAGTATACACTATGGCTTTTGAAAGCCTTCCTCGCAGTTCATTCATTAACGGGAGAGGATATCTGTTCTTTACCGTTATTTTATTGAGGCCTCGATAATCTATTACCAGTCTCAGTGTGCCATCTGGTTTTGGCACAAACAGTATAGGAGCGGAGGATGAGGAAGTAGATCTTTCTTTCTTCCCTGTTCGTAACATCTCGGTTATGAACTCCTTAAGTGCTTTCCGCTCTTTCTCTGATATCGGATAGATAGGCCCCTAAGGCGGGGTACTTCCGGGGATCAATTCGATCCTGTGATCATACTTTGTATGTTCTGGTAACGCATTTATCCTTTTTTGGCTGAAGATATCACCAAAATCCTTGTACTCCGGAGGGAGTTGGATCGTGACATCTCCTCCTCTCTCATCGGCAAACTCTACTGTCCCTAGAAAATATACATTTTCTGGGTCTTCTGCCAATAGCTCCTCATCCGACATGTATACTAACCGCCTCTGCTCCGTAAGACAATTTGCTTTACAGAAATCTGAGCACCAGGTCAGGGATCCTACTTTCCAATCTATGTCGGGGTTATGATCTCTTAGCCACGACATTGGGAGATAGCCATCGACTCTTCTGTCGGCAATATCAGCTACCTCGAAGCGCATACCATTTACATGATCACCGATCTTCAAGTCTAATGACTTGGTATAATGAAGACCTGATCCTGGTATGTTATTTCCGCTTGCGTCCCTGATTGGAGTATGGATCCTGTTCTTTACACAAGGAGCTTGGGTACTCTTTACCCATTGACTACTCAGCACGGGGCCAGTGGCTCCGCTATCTAGTAACAACAGCGCTTCGGCACTCACTTGCCTATACCCTATGCGCCAATCCAGTTTCACCCTTAAGTGAATTGATTTGCTATGTCAGGGTGGGCTCGAGTGCCTCGCCTTCTTTTGCTGTCTCATCGTACTCATTCTTGCTAGTCTCTTGCCTTTCAACACAAGAGCGGCCACAACGGGTCGGTAAACGTTTTCAAGAATTGTCTAATCTATAGAGAGATTGGAGTGCTGTTTACTATCACGCCAGCATGATTTCGGGTATTAAACCCTCCTCAGGTAAACTTAAAAGATAACTTTTATTCAAGACTAATGACCCGAACCAATTCCAACCGTACAAGACAACTGACCCATATAAGACAAGAAAATACATTTGCTCTCTGGAGACGTCCAGTCAACCGGTGCCAAACAGGGCATCTTTGTGCCCCATCCGAATGTCGCGCAGTTCCCATTTTCCGAAGCGACCCCTCGGAGCAGAATGCTTATCCAAAGAAAAACCTCAAAGTAATTCCCCCGAATTGTCCAATATGAAAAAACATAAGAAATAACAAAACCCAAGAACCAAAAGAAAAGACCAAACAACGCGTGCAACTGTAACATCTACCTGAACAGGTAGTCTCTCAATACTGCTGTATTGGGGACTTTGTCAGGACTTAAGAGCTAGTCAACGCGAATTGGTTCTTACCTTAATTCGTTCCACTTGAGTGGTTATTCTTCCTTTGAGATCTTCATAGATCTTCATCGAGGTCCGTATCAACCTCCATAATAGTGGGAGAGGGTTTGCGGGCTTCTAAAAGCTTGGGACCCGAGGGCGGCGGTCGAGACGCTTCAATACGCTTGAGTCGTTTATTGCCCTTTGTCGAAGATTCTGGCTTTGGATGTGACCGTTTCACTCCCGCAGTATTCCTCACGGCATAAACAACTGGGGATGTCATCGAACACTGTCTCCAGGAGTGTCCTTCCTTCCCACACTTAGTGCATTGCTTATTGTTGCGTCGTTTATCAGTCAGGGTTTGCGGGATGCCTTGATGAGCAATAGCATACTCAGACGTCCCAGCCTGCTTCCCGGCGCCAATATTCGCGGTCTTCCGCGGTTTGTCGTCCTTCCAACCCGAACCCTTCTCCTTTTTCTTAAACCTTCCAGTAGGTTTAGAAGTCTCCTTTTCTCTCTTCTCTTGTGGTTTCGAAGGCTTCTCGTCATTGAGATGTCAGAAATGTTTATCGTCTTCTAAATCGTGACCAACTTGCCAAAGCAAATCTAGGTACTCGTTGAGGGCTTCAGGGTGGGGTTTCATCAACGCCCATGCTTTTCGAAGCTCGGAACTTATCCCAGCCCTAACCTTATCCTTAACCTGCTGATGGTCTGTATAATTCAGCTTGTATATCAGATCGATAATCTTATCCAGGTAAGGACTGCTCTGGTTGGGGGTCATCACTAAGTTATTCCACACGAGAAGATTTTTATCTCGATTCACATTGTCACCTCCGTGACTCTGCTCCAACCGTTCACGGAAACCCTTCCATGTCCGGAGCGGCCCGTTCTTATTGAATGGCATTCCCACTCTTTTCGCAGCCTCACGGTTGATGTGAGCGTGTATGCCCAGGTACCAGTTGCGAGCTTCGTTTTCGAAAAGAGGTATGACCAAGTTGATCTTATCCATGTCCGTCAGACGGCAATCGGAAAAGTATTCAAAGTTGACCTCGACCAGAGTCAGAAAACTAGCCAGGTCCGCAATCACTCCCTTAAATGTGGGAATACCGCTTAGCTTTTCCGGCTTCCTGCAACTTGATGAAGACAAGGAACGAGATTGGTTTTGCAACCGTTCTCGTAGTGCATCTGCCCGACGGTCATATCGGTCTTTCTTCCCATCGCTCCAGCCATTGCGACGTGGTCCCAAATAGGGTGTGATATCAGGTAGGAAGTCGGCATCATCATCAGAACTGTCATCAGGATCGGAATCACCTGGATCTCCTGCGCCAGCCCCAAAGAATCCACCACCGAGAGGTAGGTTACCACCCCCACTGCCTCCGGTGTTGGCACTGAAGGTTTCCCTTGGTCTCTCATAACCATCAAATGGCTCGTCTTGACCACCACGATTCCCGTCATCTGGAGGACCCCCTCCTGACGGTGCTTGTGGCGGCACTGAGCCTGCTGGCTGGTTACTCCCCGACGGTATCGGGTTTGGCGCAGCCTGCGACACCTTTAACTATTCTGCCAAAGCGGGGCAGGTCTCTGGGTGTTTTGGAGGTCCTTCATGACCTCGTTGTACACAATACCCACATAGGGGTCCCTTCCTTCCCGTTTCCTTTCCCTTTCCCTTATCTTGTCTGCTTGCCGCCGGAGGGCTTTCTGGTACCTCAACTGGTGGTGGGTAACAAAACCTGTCATGTCTTGCTCCCCATCCATGACAGGTGGGGGTACAGTAGGGTCCTCTTGTAGGCGGCGGTGGTCCAAACCCGGAGAAACCAGCATTACCCGAGGGTTTAACCGGTGCCATTGACACTTGTATCGGTGGCCGGATGGTTTGGCTAGGTGTAGCCGCGACAGGGACGGGAGTGCCTTGAGAGGCTGTGATGGGACGTGGATTCCCTTGTTAGGGATTTTCCCACATTTTCAATGTCCTTTCGACCTTTTCTGTAACGTGTTCACGCCGGGGCGCTAATCACGCTGTCGGGTACAATAGGAGGGAAGTGACGCCTACCGGAGACTGTCAACTTCTCGGCTCGCTAAGGGAGGCTTCGGTGGTGTACTGAGAGAATAAAGATAACCGTTCAACCGAGTATATTAAAATACTGTCTGTCGAAGTCTGCCGTTTCCAGAGTGGAAGACGGCGGTCTTTTTAAGTACATGTGTTTGAGTACGATCATGAATTCTCACTCATGTTCTTACTCAATCAAAGCATAACAATAACCAAGTATCAACCGATACTTAAAACAAAACATAAAACAAACTAAGTATCAACCGATACTTAAAACAAAACATAAAACAAACTAAGTATCAACCGATACTTAAAACAAAACATAAAACAAACTAACCGAGCACCAGCTCCGGTTACATTTTCGGCTAAGCCGGGAGATCCTTCTCGCATGACTGGCCATGGGACGGCAACTGGAGTAGGGGACGGGGTCGGAACAGATCCGATCGCTGTCGGAGGAGGGAGGAGAGTCTGTGATACTGGAGGCTGGACTGGGGTCACAGTAATTGATGGAGACGGGGACCTTAATGGTCTCGTTGTGCTAGATCGAGAGGGTGTCGGAGATACATGTCATCGTATACCCCCGATGGGACTAACTGAATGACTTCGAGCTACCGACGTAGAGAGCGAACGAGTTGTAACACGGGCAAAGGACTGAGCTGCCTCTGATTCTCCCGTTTTTAAACTTTCCAGAATCAGCAACCCTAGCGGACTTAATTCTGGTTTGTATCGATCGTCTCTAGCATACATCGTCAGCTGCTGCGAAAAGTTGTCCAGTTTATCGATGACCAGCGGTAATGCCGGTGCAGCCTCAATCATTAGCACATCATTATCCTCATCAATGTGATAACCTTCATTCCATGCCTTCTCCAGCGCATCCATCCGTATCTTCATCGCAAGCTGATTGTTCAGCATAGTGACAAAGGCATCCTGCTGCCTTTTCATCCAAGGCACAGACGACCCAATGATCTCCTTCCTAAACTTCTTTTGTTGCCCCTTATTCCATTGCAACAGATCCTTCCGTGCGCTAGTGACTTCACGGGTCACTTCTCGTAGGATATAGGGTTCGACGTAATCGCGAGAAAATTCTGCGAGAGAAATCGTAGGAGGTCCTCGGGTCTCATTTTCTGCGTCTTGATGATCGTATCCCTCCGCCACTCCTTGAGCGAAGGTAATATCATTCGTAAAGGATAACGCAGCGAGGCCTGCATCGTGAAGTACTAAATCGCGACAATGTTCGGGGACTTGGATTGGGGCTGCTTCAAGAAGCATCTTTGCACTTGTACCTCCGATGCCCTTCACGTCGGCGATAATAGAGGCCCTAAAAATGGCAGCTTTGAGAGGGTCATCATCAATGCCAAAACTGCTTGCGGAACTCGACGATTCCTCTTCCATCGTGACTGCCAAAGCAGACATGACTCCTTAACGTCGGTTCAATCCAAAGGAAAATTCAAGAGGAGAGTTAAGCGAGAGGCTCGCTTAACGATATACTGTAACGGGGGCTCCCTCAGGTAGATGGCTCCCAAGGATGCGACCGCACCAAACTTCAAATCTCTCGAACAGAGCTCTTGCAAAAGTGTAAAGAATAAAAGTAAATGGTAAAACTTAATATCATTAAGCCCAGGCTTATGTCAATTAAAGGCTCTCGAGAGGATGTTGATTGTATCGGGGTAGGAGAGTTCTCGTATAATCTTTAAGTAGTCAGACTTATACCAAAAACTCCCCCATCAGGTTACTCCGACCAACATGAGTATGCCCTTCTCCGTAAGGGTTGCCCCGGCACCATTACCGTGTCCCCAAAGGGCCATAGGTGTCAGTGCACTCTAGCAGAAATCTCCTTTATGCACATCAGTTCCTGCAAGGTGTTTATCAATACACCTGCCAGAGTGAAAACCTCTGCACATCGGTGTCTCGTCAGTGGCTAACTGTCGAGATCCTTAGGAAAGCTAACTAAATGACTCTCTTCCCATATGCTATGACCTATGCAAGCATTCATAGACATCAGCTGTCTTCCGGCTAAGTTCTATCTATCTTGATGGCGAACTTAGGGGGTCTACGACGCTCCCACAGAGAGCTGTGTCGGCGGCGGGACCCATAGGCGCTACCCATGGTCCCTTACCCCCGGCACACCCCTCACCGTGATAAGTGTCATGCTATTAGAGTCTTCAAACAACCCACAAAGAGCTTACAGCAAAAGGGCACGTGTAGGCTTGATTGGCGTAAACCTTCCCAGATGTCTCCGGCACAACCCGGGACTACTCTGGGGACCCTTCCGGGTAGCTCACGCTAACTCCGTCAGCTTTGGTCCGTTTTACTCCGTTCCTTTTGGAGAAGGTACCTGACCTTCTCACCTTGGCCCCCTTATATATCCTGCGAACAGCTTCCGGTCGGACGGACGGCGACAACGCATACAGTGTTATGGACATGTCTTCATAGATTCCATTTAACTAGCATAACGGCAACTCCACCCATTTTGGCCCATGACGCCCGGGGCGAACCCTGGGGCCGCAGGGACATGTTAGGAATAATTCTACCAAGTTACAGCTTGTTCGGAGCACTATAGCTCCTCCCGTAGTCTTCCGATCAAAGTGCAATCAAGTGCCCGTCGATCGTCATTGCGTAACAAACAATCCTAACTTTTCCCAAAATTCCTCCAAGAACATTTCCGACGGAAGGTAGGGTAATAGTGTCCCAAAGGTAGGGTAAGTATGTTTATGGTGACACGAAACCAGTCTCCATGGTAGGGTAACGTGACCTCCTTAGGCAGGGTAAACTTACCCGGCCTTCTGACCTATCCATAGGCTAGAGCGGATAGAGTCACGTTATGACTACTACTTTGGTACACCTATTCCTTAAGTACCTTCTGCTCGTAGAGATTTCTGGACCATCAGATATCTCCTGGATATGCTCCTGCATACCCGCCTCGTCTACCATCTGACCTCTTGGTCTTATGTATGGGCGTAGACGTAGGTTACCATAGCTCTATATCGTAGGGTCGTTACAGTTGATCTGTTCGGGGGAGGAGAGGCCAGGAAAGGAGGGGAAGCGGTCAGGGGCCCTTCCAGTGCCAAGTCTTTTGGCCGTTCAGATGGAACGGAAGTCAACCTTGGCTAGGAAGCTCTGCCAGTGCCCTGCCTTTGCCTTCTTGATGGCCTTAAAGTAGAGGGAGCGGGCCTCATGGGCCTCGTCATTGAGTGTAGGTAAGGGGGAGGAGGGGACCTTCTGGCGGAAGCATTAAAAGTACAGCGCAGCGAGGTCAAAAGGGGAGACCACGAAGGGTTGGACCTAAGGGAGAGGCATTTTAGTGCGGCCTGAGCCAGGAGTAGGACTGAAAGGGAGCTAAGGTGGCGAGCGAACCAAGAGCTGAGGGCAGGAGCTGTGCGGAGGGGAGGCTGTGGTGGAACGTCGACCCCCTATAGGGCCTCAAGCACCGGCGGCCAGTTTACCTTATCCCAGTCTGGACTCAGAGGGACCTTGTGCATCAAGGGAGAGGAAAGCTTAATAAGAATGGGGACATGGTCTGAGCCGGTAGAGGGGAGATCAGCCGACCAAGAATGGTGGAAAGTAGCAAGAAGGTTATTGGCAAAGGCGAGGTCAAGAACCCCGGGCCTAGTTGCCAAATCAAAAGGGAACCTGGTATGGATGCTAGGGGTATTGAGTTGGCTGAAGCCAGCCTTGCAGGCTGCCTCAAAGTAGGGAGAGGACACCAGAAGATCCTGTTCTGAAAACTGGCGCAAAGGGTCAGAAAGGGGGTAGTATAGGTTAAAATCCCCAAGGGTGAGGGTGGGAAAATGATAAAGAGGAAAGGCATCCGCGGGCGAGACTGTCCAACAGTGAGAGGATACGAAATTAATAAAATACAAATTGTAAATCCAAACAACATGCAGAGACAATGAAAACAAGCCCCTTGGCGAGTGGATACTATCCAGTGCCATTAGGTCAGGCCGATCAAAAAAACAGGGAAGACCCGGGTAGGCTCCAAGGAGCTCTTGATAGACAAAGAAGGCAACCTTGGGCTTGCAGCCTGGGGTGACAGGGGGGGAGAAACATTTATATATGGAAAAGGATGGTAGTTTCTCCTGCCAGACCAGCGGGTCTTGGAGGCCCACTACCTGGGGAGGAGAGGGCAGTGTAGCGAGGGTGTTAAACAGGGAAAGAAAAACATTCCAGCTCCCTAAGCAGTTATGTCGAACAATAGAAAGAAATGGCAGGAAAGAAGGGGATGGCAGCAATTGGTCCACCAAATTTGGATCCATGGATTGTACTATCACTTATGAAAGGAAGTTGGAGGGAACAGAGACAGGCTGCGGGATTCTCCCAGAGAGGCGAAGAAACCAGCAGACCGAGAGGCAGGCACAGGAGCAGGAGGTACTGGGGCAACCACAAGTCGGGGGGTGCCCAGCAGCTCAACCTCCAGGAGGGTGCAGGTCGGCATGCGGGCATTGCCTGGTGGGGTACCGTCCTGGTCCATGGTATCATACCCCCCGTCATCTTCTGCCTCAGACCCTGAACTCTGCTGCGTCAGCTGGGAAGGGCGAGAAGGGCAGGACCTGTCAGTAGTGGGGTGGCCACCGAAGCAGTTCGCACATTTGGAAGGGGAGGCCCAAGAGCAGCACATGACGGGTTTGAAGAAGCCCAGCTTGGGGCATGTTGGGTTGAGGCAACGGTAGCTGGCTCTGGTATGGTTCGATGCTCAAATCGGGCAGACAGGAATGGTGGTAGTGCATGCCGGGGCTGGGTGGCCAAACTTCCAACAATGCCTACATTGCATGAATTGGTTCTTGGAGACTGCATTCTGGATGTTGCAAAGATTGGAGTAGAGCAGGATTTTGGATCCAATATGGGCCACATTGGAGGGGGCGACGATGATGACCACTGAGGTGGTAGCCTTGGGGAGGAGAGGGTCGGGTTGAAGGTAGCTTGCACCAAAGATATCGACATCCTTGGTATTCTTAACGGATTCAGTGAGTGCTAGGAAGAGGTTGGTCTGGTCCTATAGGAGGAAGGCAACTGGAAGGCCATGGATGACCAGCTGTACCTCGTTGGGTGTGAGACAGAAGGGGCAGTAGGGGTTATCCCCAACGGCAAAGGACTGGTTGATTTTGTTGGCAAGCACCTGGTAGTAGGGGGAGTGGCTGGTGGCAGGCGTGACGTGATCAGTAGCGAGGAGAGTAATCACACCACGCATGTTGACAGTGGCTGAGAAAGAAACCGGGAAGGGACTGTTCACCTCCGGAAGAATAGAGGCTAAGATGTCAGAGGTGGTAGGCGCCAGGCGTGTTCTGTCGGGGTGGGGGACCAGAGTGGTTCAGGATGCAAAGAAGCGACGTTTGGCAGCAGGAAGGGGGTCAGCCTCCCATACTCAGGAGGAGGCACTGTCCGACGGCAGGACTTGGACTGCAGTGGTCATCTTCTTCTTGCCCTTGGCATTGGTCTGTTGCACTTGCCCCCTAGGGGGGGCTGCAGCACTGGTGTAGGAGGAAGAGGAGGGGAGTAGTGGGAGGAAGGAGGGGGCAGGGCCTGGACAGAAGGTAGACTCTTCCGGGAATTCACCGTGGGCAAACTGGAAAGCTGCAAAGGAGGGGTATGTCTGGCCGCGAAGGTGCGTGGGTTACCATACCAGACACCATCAACCTGTATGGGAGAGTCGATGTCGTCAACTAGGATGTCTAGGATGTAACCAGGAGTGGGGCAATACTTTGATCCAGGGGGAGCAGGAGGGGTGGGGGGGGGGGGTAGCGGGTGCTTGGTCTGTTTTGGAGGGGGAGGGGGAGGGGGAGGGGGAGGGGGGCCCAGCAGGGCGGCCGAGAGGTGGGCAGCTGATGCCATGACTCTCAGAGAGAGGTCCTAGACAGAGGCTTCTGATGCAGGGAGAGAGGGAGGGTCCTTGGGGGTAGCCGTGAAAGACTGCTCAAGGGCCTCTAGCCTTTAGATGATGCTGCCCATCCTAGAGAGGGCAGTGCAGAGTAGTGGTAGGAGGATGGCTTTACCTGTAGACAGTTCTTGAAGCTTGGAATCAGTAGGAGGGGGAATCTGGGGTGCCACCCACTCTATATGGCGGAGACTGTGGGCTAGCTCTTCTCTAAAGAGAGAAAGATGAGTGGGAAGAGAGAGGGTTAGTACCCTTGACTCATAGGGTGAGGCATGGCTGGAGGCTCGAGAGCCAGACCTCGAAGGTTCCAGACCAGACCCCTCCATGATGAAGGAGGCTGTGCGGGATAGTGAGGGGACTGTGCACTTAGGGACTGAAGCCTAAGCGAGGGAAGGGATTAGGTGTGTAGACGTGGTTGCCACGCAAAACCCCGGAGTTTTACCAGGCCGACTGCAGTAATGTTTATAAGAAAGAGGAAAGTAGAGGGCACAAAGCATGTTCTGAAAGCTAAGGATTTTTGTTTTGTTTCACTCATTTTGTATTTTGTAGATGGGACAAAAACGGCATATAGAGTGCTAGCTATGATACCTAAAAAAACTGCCCTCCCCCCAGGCCAGGCTGAACGACAAAGCTAAAAAAACCGTCTGGGGTAGCAAAAACTACTCCCGCCCGAAATCCTTCCCGTAAACTACGAACATATAACCCCCACCACCAAGCCAGAAAAGAAAGCTAACTACCCAACAGTGAACTCAGAACGCACCCAGCCCCAAGAACAAAACACCTAAAGGCAGAAACCCAAACCGAACCTCTGAGGGCCAATGGCCACAACTCAAATCCATCATAGAAACCCCTAGGCCATATGACAAGGGCCAGGAGGAGGGAGCTGAAGCCCCGGGTACATAGGGTATAAGGGAAACCACCCAGAACTTGAAGGCGGTGACCAAGAAGCAAGGACAGGAGATGTGTGGTATGCGTGCCAGTGACCATGTGTCCGCTGGGACAACCAATGATTGAGGCAGTAAGGTGCCAGCTTGAGGGGAGGTGGTAGTAGGATGCCAGCCGAGCCGACCGTGAAGAGGAGCCCTAAGTGAAGCAGGTGTTTTACTGCATCTCTAACGTAGTCGCTTGTTCTGGGAGAGATAGCGTCACTGTAGTGGAAGTGATCCCACCACCTGCCTGCCAAAAAGGCCCCAAAGAGTAGAGGAGGGGTAGACCCAATTCCGTGAACATCAACTATTGGTAACTGCATTCTTGTCTGACTAGGCAGCCTCTTACGGAGCAAGAGAATGGAGAAATCAACCGTAGCCTGTAAGCTGTTCTCTTCTACTGCAACTGTAGTCCCGGCCATCTGTTGAAGATGGAAAAGAGGGTTGTCGACCATGCCAACGCCTAAGCGAGGTGGGGTAGGAAGAGGGGAAACATCACGAAGATGAGAGGCCTCAACCAGGGATGAAACCGCGGGAATCAAGAAATCAATCAGGACCCCAAGGGAGAGGGGAAGCGAGCCCACCTCCTATTGCCAAGGCTTGATGGAGGGAGATGGGGGGGGGGTGGTGCCTGATGATGAAAGCCACGATAGTAACCATGGTGTTGAGTTTTCAATCGCCGGAGGTGTAGCGGAGACAGAGGATGTTCTGAAAGCTAAGGATTTTGTTTTTTGTTTTTGTTTAACTCATATATTCTTTGTTAAGGTACAAGAACCTGCATGGAGCACTAGCTATGGTAAAAACAAAACCTTAATTCCAAATGCATTCCCCCGCGCCCCAGGGACCAAAGCAAACCCCCCAAGACCCTCTGGTATGGGCCTAACCGCACATCCCGCCCCGCACAGGAACTATCGTCCTCTACAGGGAAGGCAGGAGAGGGAAGAAAACGCTTCAGCCTCATCTTGACAAAGGAAAGAATAGATTAGGAAACCCCTAAGTGCCTCTACAGGCATCTGTGAACGAATGTGTCCGCTGTCAGGCCCATAATAAGGCCCTGGCGAAATGCCATCATGGGGACGGCCAGCTCAACCCAGGAGATAGTGCAATACTAAGGTAGGCCAATGGGTTGTTCGGCCGTGGGCGGGCCGCAAGGGTGGAGGGAGGAAGACAGGCGAGAGATGCCAGCAACGTGTGATAGAGGAGGGCAGCTGATACTACCAAGGAGGGAGGGGGTAGACCCCAGCCATGCGGAGTCTGGTTGTGGAAAAGGTTGGATGGTGCCTGTGCTGACACCAGAGCCAGGAAGGAGTTGTAGAGCTGGCGCGAGGATGGCAGAAGTCAGAGCAGCACCAAGTGATACTGGCGCGGAGGAGAGGCGGGAGGGGCAGGCCAAAGCACCACCACCTCAGTGAAGGTGGGGCCCGATGGCCGAGGCAGTAGGGTGCCAGCCAATCCTGCCAGTAGGATGCCAGCCAATCCCGGAGGAGGGGAGAGGAAGAGGGCAAGGAAGCAAAGATCCGGCCAAACAATATGGCAGGAGGCTGCAACTAGGGTCACAGGAGTAGGCAAGGCTACTCCCGATAGCTCAGAGGACTACCATCCCAACTGACCGTCCAGCCATCACCAAGTCACCAAAGTCGGCCGTACTGATGCTAAGCAAGTTGAAGCAAAAGCAGGGTAGAGAGGACAGAGGCCTCACAATGAGGCCCCCAGAGTAAGGAGAGGACTCCCACCCAGCAGAGGCGAGATGCTAGGTGAGGGAAGGAGTAGACGAGAGGCCCTGATGGGCAGAGGAATAGAAAGAAACAGCCTGCACTCCCCAGTGGGGAGGTGCAAGGCTATGAAATAGTAGTGATGATTCCTCGGTGTTGAGTCATTCCCGATTAGGAAATATTTTTCAATGACCAGAGGTGTAGCGGAGACGGAGGATATTCTGAAAGCTGAGGATTTTGTTTTGTTTTTGTTTGACTTATTTTGTATTTTGTTTATGGGACAAAAACGGCATATGAAGCACTAGCTATGACGCCTAAAAAAACCGCCCTGCCCCCGGACCAGGCTGAACGACAGAGCTAAAAAAACTCTCTGAGGTAGAAAAAACTACTTCCGCCCGAAATCCTTCCTGTAAACTACAAACCAATAAGCCCCACTGCCAAGCGACAAAAGAAAGCTAACTACCCAACAGTTAACTAAGAACATGCCCAACCCCAAGAACGAAACACCTAAAGGTAGAAACCCAAACCTAACCCCTAAGGGCCAATGGCCACAACTCAAATCCATCATAGGAACCCCTAGGCCATATGACAAGGGCCAGGAGGAGGGAGCCGAAGCCCCTGGCACATAGGGTATAAGGAAAACCACCCCGAAGGCAGCGACCGAGGAGCGAGGAGAGGAGCTGTGTGGCAGGCGTGCCACCAACCGTGTATTGTCCAGGACAACTGACGATTGAGGCAGTAAGGTGCCAGCTTGAGAAGAGGTGGTAGTAGGATACCAGCCGATCCGACCGTGGAGAGGAGCCCTACGCAAAGCAAGTGTTTTACCGCGTCTCTCACGTAGTCCCTTGTTCTGGGAGAGATAGCGTCACTGTAGTGGAAGGGATCCCACCACCTGCCAGCCAAACAGGCCCTAAAGAGTAGAGGAGGGGTAGATCCAATTCCGCGATGACAACTATCAGTAACCGCGTTCGTGTCTGACTAGGCAGCCTCTTAGGGGAGCAAGAGAATGGAGAGATCGACCGTAGCCTGTAAGCTGTTCTCTCCTACTGCATCTGTAGTCCCGGCCATCTGTTGAAGGTGGAAAAGAGGGTTGTCGACCGTGCCAACGCCTAAGCGAGGTAGGGTAGGAAGAGGTAAAACATCACGAAGATGAGAGGCCTCAACCAGGGATGGAACCAAGGGAATCAAGAAATAAATCAGGACCACAAGGGAGAGGGGAAGTGAGCCCACCTCCTATAGCCGAGGCTAGATGGAGGGAGATGGGGGGGGGGGGGGTGGGTGCTAGATGATGAAAGCTACAATAGTAACTATGGTGTTGAGTTTTCAATCATCGGAGGTGTAGCCGAGACAGAGGATGTAGCGGAGACGGAGGATGTTCCGAAAGCTAAGGAGGTACCTCGATATTTATGTTCCACATCTGAGTGGTCATAGGCTACATCTATCTATTACCAAACAACGTACCATTCCTAATTTCGACCCCCTACTATCGTAAGGAGAATCCGTTTGACCTTGACAACCATTGCGTCTTGCTCAGACTATGCTCTCCATGCATTGTCGTATTTCTGCGAAGCTGTTTGAAACCTCTCCAGTGCAAATGCACGATTCCTTTATCTCAGAGGTTTAGGTATGACTGAGTGGTCTTGCTTCGAACCAACTCACCATCCTCCTTACTCTGACTGGAGTGATCAGCTCCATTGAGAGTCCTATCAAATGCCTCGTTGACATCGCAAATTGGTTGCATTGACTGTGAGGACCTTCCGCCACGATCGGACCAGTCAATGTCGTGGGAAAGTTCCTTACTCACAGATAGGCCTCTGGTTGGCTCTATACTGTGCGAGCACTAGAATGGGCTCCATGCCTCATCCATACAGGTACGTCCCAATAACTCATTGGACTGTTGGCAATCTCGTCCCAACATATTCTGTCCATGTCCGAGGTGGTCAACCTCAGTTAGCTCGTAGCTCCATAGTTACCCGTCCAATTGACTCCATGATACTTTTCAGACACGGCCTGAGGTCCCCTCTTATATATCCTGCCAACAGTTTCCGGTCGGACAGACAGCGACAACACATACGGTATTATGTAGCATGCTTCGTTTTCACCAGTTCATACTGTCGAGACACCAAATTCCGCCGATACCATTGATGCACGCAAGCCCAATGGCGGGGCTGGACCGGGGTGTTGGCTATGAAATCCTCGCGGTTTTTCAGGAGGTCTGTGCGCGGGAGAGGTCTGTTCGTTCATATGTGTAACAGTACCCAAACCATCTGCCACTCTCTGCTCCCACGTAATTTCTTCTCTTCCTCCGACCCTCCACTGCACTTTCTAGGTGACCTTAACATCTACTACCCACTCTCTGACCCCCTCCGTGACATTGACTGCCTTGACCTGAGCAGATCAACCTCTTACTTCAAACGGGTAGTGGGCCCGGGTGAGCGGCTCTCGCTTCTCAACACTCACAGAAAATATACCTGCTTTCTATTTACCCCAAGCCAGATGCCCAGTATCCTGGACCTGGCCTTCCCTAACCTTGTTCTGGCTGCTTTTGTAGAATTCTGGTTGATGCCTTTCCCCCATACTGGGTCTGACCACCTACTGATTCTTACATGCCTCTCCTCCCCTCCCATTGGCCCACTACAGCGGACACTGTGGTAGGACTAAACTCACTGGGGCCTGCTAACTCCCGTCCTTCAACACTTGGTCCTCATTCTACCTCCTCCCAGCCCCAAACCCCTGGCCCTTGAACCCTAGTTCAGCCACAACCATGCCACAATCTTTCATCTTCTCATGAGTCACACTCCTACATCCTGCCTATTGCTCCAGTCCAAACCCTGGTGGTCAGAGGCCCTGTCATCCCGGAGGCGCATTCTCTGCTCTTTAGCCTGGAAGGGAAGGTCCCATCCCTACCTCATACTCCAAGCTGAATTGAAATGTCTCTGCTCCTCCTACCATAGGGCCCTAAGAAAGACCAAGAAAGTACACTGGGACAAGTTCTTAGCCAATGTCGACTAACACTTCATCTAGTCTGCTAGATGTATGGCAGGAGGCAAACCACCAGCTAGATTCCCAGCTTTTCTAGGTCCAGAGGACCCAACTGAAATCAACAATGCACTCCTCATCCACTTCTTCCCCCCCTGCAACATAACTCTCTCAGCAACCCCCAGGGGTCAGCCAGTCCTAGGCCCCACTATCACACTGGATGAGATGGCTCAGATCTCTTCCTCTCTTATTCTATAGCTACTGTCACCACTTCTACTGTCTGGCTACCACCTCAAGACCATCAAACAATCAAATAGCATTATTCCAGAGAAGCCAGGAAAGGCAGACTACTCAACCTCAGTATTCTTGAGGATTATCGTCCTCCTTCCCACCCTTTCCAAGATACTGAAGAGAATTGCTACAATGCATCTAGCTCTGCCAGTACATGCGAAAGGGCTTCTCTCCCCCCCAACCAATGTGGCTGCCCTGCCAGCCTATCCATACCAGATGCAGTAGGTGCTCTCACACAAGAAGTAAAAACCCTTCACAAGGCCGACCTCCAGGCCTCCTCACTTTTTCTGGATATCAAAGGTGGTTTCGACAATATCCAAAGTGGCCTCCTTTGCTCCTGCCTGTTCTAAGGTGAGATTCCTCAGTACCTAGCGGCATGGGTTAGAACCTTCCTCTGGGAGAGGAGCTGCGTCCTCTAGTTCTAAGGTTCCCCAAAGACCGTGGCTCCTGTTTCAGTTGGAACCCTCCAAGGCTCCCCCATTTCTCTCTTACTCTTTCTTATTCATATCTCTTCCCTCCACCCTCCTATCCTGAAAGGACTCAACCTCTCCTATGTGGATAACATTGCAATTACAATTGCCTCTCCATCTCACGAGGCCAATGATTCCGCTCTTTCAAACACTTTCAATTCACTAGCAGCCCAAGCAGCATCTCTAGGAGTCTCTTTCTCAGTTCCTAAGATAGAGCTAATCTATTGGAGAATGGCCAAAGACCACTCTGTTTATATCAACATACCTGTCTTTTGTGAGGGCTTCCCCTTTGTACCCTCACCTCTTGTCCACTGGCTGGGGTTCTGGTTGACAGGGACTCTGGATACCAACCTCCATTTTAACAAACTTCTTACCCTGGCTCAGGAGGTCCTGGGCATCCTCCAACAGCTCTTCTCTCCTGGCAAGGGGGTTACTCCTGCCCCCAACAAAAGACTGGTTGCCAGCCTGATCTTTCCCATCCTTATATATCGAGCTGACTTTCTGGTCCATACCACTAGTCTCCTCAGAGCGATAAATGTCCTTTGGAACAAAGCTTTTCACAGGATCACCAACCTATTTACTACTACAAACAACAACATACTACCCATCTAGCCCTACCTCCTTCCCGTAACACTTGCCCTTGCAAGAAAAAGAAGACTAAGGACCCTGTGCCTTGCATGTGCCCTGCCCGAGACAAACCCAACAGCAGCCCAGCTTCCTCTCAAGTTCTCTTTCTACTCTTCCTTCCACCCTGCAGAATGCCTAAGGTGTTTCCTCAAAGAGCGGCATGGAACAGACCATGTCCTTTCTTAGAACCTACCAAAAAAAGCGTGGTCAAACAGGGTCCACCTCCTCCTCAACGCCCTACCCCATACTCTCCTCCCTATCGAGTACAAAGGCCAATGGCTGCCCCCTCATATGGAGGTCCCCCTTCTTGACCACTACTCTCCTGATCCTCCACTAGACACCATTGCTAGGATGAGATCCTGCATCACAGTACTAGCCCTCCACGATTGGGATTTCAACCTAAACACACTCCCATACTACTTCTTCCTCTCCTCCCTCAAGCACCATCCCTTCATGGGTCTGGACTGGTATGCTACAGGCTGGCTATACCAGGTGAGGATGCATAAGAGCTACCTGGTCACTCATCCTTCCTAGGATACAGTTGACTGCTCCCCCACCTGCTCAAGATGTTAGGAGGCAGAAGAAGACATGGAGTATGTACTTATTCAGTACCCTACTACACAGCTACTACAAGACAAATACATTCCTGCCCTTCTATTCCTTGACTTCAATACCTGCCTCTGGGAAGATGCAGATGTACTTCTGGCCCTCTCTACTTTCATCCATGTTGCCTGCATCAACTATCCTCCCACTTGATTATGGCGGTCACCGACTCCTCCCCCCTCACCCCTACTACCATCTGCTATACCTGCTACATTTCCTAGGTCAGATTTTGATTAAAAGATTGGCTGTTTCATTTAATATTTTCCTTGCGCAAAGACCATGTTGGTAGTTTGTTTTTCTTGATAATGAAGGATTCAGGACAGTATGGCCACTGGCTTGGATTTTTATTTTTCCTACTTAATTAGTCACATATTTGTATTGTGCATGTTGAGTAGTTACCTGTTCTCAGCATATAGGATCAATCAGTTGAGATAGTTTTGGTAAACTCATACTACTATCTTATATTCTAAGAAAAGCTCTAGAGTTACCAATATTTTCAAAAGCAAAATGTGAATTTGCACAAAATAAGCTCTGAAATCTGAACTAGAAACTTAGAAACTTAAAAGCCTTTATGCCAGCATTCATGCATGGTGAAGAGGACCTGACCACTCTACCAACTTGTAAACTCCAGTTTCAAGTAGAACAACAGGACCTACAAGAGAAAATTCAAGAAATACAACCTCTTTTAGACAGCAGAATATGCAGGACCTATATACCATATACCTGATCTGGAGTCATATAAAAAAGCAATGGACTTAAATGAGAAAGAGGAATAGAACAAGGCTATCGTAGAAGAAGTAGATATTTTGGGAAAGAAAGTAGTAGGAACCGTGGTCTATAAACTACATAGAAGAAGAACTATAACAGATAAATAGGTTGACAAGACAATAGTCAATAAAAACAGAACTATAGAATAGCAGAAAGCAAGATACTGCGCTAAAGGATTCAACCAACAACCAGGAGTGACTTCAAAGAAGTATAAATAGGGGTGGCCTGTCTAGAATCCCTGCGAGTCCTACTAAGTATATCAATTCAATCAGGATATACCATACAACAACTAGACATTAAAAGTACCTTTCTATATAATAACATTGATGTTGAAACCTATCTCGACATACCTGAAGGGTACAAACAACCAGGAACTTGAAAGGTATAGAACCTCACCAAAGCAATATACTGACTAACGCAATCTCCCTACCTATGGTTTAATGGCTTACTTGTACCTGCACTGATATTGTAACGACCCTATGATATAGAGCTACGGTAACCTACGTCTACGCCCATACATAGGACCAAAAGGTCAGATGGTAGACGAGGCGGATATGCAGGCGCAAATCCAAGAGATATCTGATGGTCCGGAAATCTCTAAGAACAGAAGGTACTTATGGAATAGGTGTACCTAAGTAGTGGTAATAAGGTGACAATATCCGCTCTGGCCTATGGGTAGGTCAGAAGGCCGGGTGAGTTTACCCTACCTAAGGAAGTCACGTTACCCTACCATGGAGACTGGTTTAGTGTCACCATGGACATACTTACCCTACCTTTGAGACACTATTACCCTACCTTCCGTCGGAAATGTTCTTGGAGAAATTGCGGGAAATGTTAGGATTGTTTGTTACGCAATGATGATCAACGGGCACTTGTTTGCACTTTGATCGGAAGACTACGGAAGGAGCTATAGTGCTCCGAACAAGCTATAATTGGGTAGAATAATTCCTAACAGGTACCTGCGGCCCCAGGGTTCGCCCCGGGTGTCATGGGCCAAAGTGGGTGGAGTTGCCGTTATGCTAGTTAAGTGGAATCTAGGAAGACATGTCCATAACACTGTATGCGTCGTCGCTGTCCGTCCGACCGGAAGTTGTTCGCAGGATATATAAGGGGGCCAAGGTGAGAAGGTCAGGTACCTTCTCCAAAAAGAACGGAGTAAAACGGACCAAAACTGTCGGAGTTAGCGTGAGCTATCCGGAAGGGTCCCCAGAGGAGTCCCGGGTAGTGCCGGAGACATCTGGGAAGGTTTTACGCCAATCAAGCCTACACGTGCCCCTTTGCCGTAGGCTCTTTGTGGGTTGTTTGAAGACTCTAATAGCATGACACTTATCACGGTGAGTGGTGTGCCGGGGGTAAGGGACCATAGGTAGCGCCTATGGGTCCCGCCGCCGACACAGCTCTCCGGGGGAGCGTCGTAGACCCCCTAAGTTCGCAATCAAGAAAGATAGAACTTAGCCAGAGGACAGCTGATGTCTACGAGTGCTTGCATAGGTCATAGCATATGGGAAGAGAATCATTTAGTTAGCTTTCCTAAGGGTCTCGACAGATAGCCACTGACGAGACGCCGATGTGCAGAGGTTTTCACTCCGGCAGGTGTATTGGTAAACACCTCGCAGGAACTGATGTGCATATGGGAGATTTCTGCTAGAGTGCGCTGACACTTATAGCCCTTCGGGGACACGGTAATGGTGCCGGAGCAACCCTTACGGAGAAGGGCATACTCACGTTGGTCAGGGTAACCTGATGGGGGAGTTTTTGGTATAAGTCTGACTACTTAAAGATTATACGAGAACTCTCCTACCCCGACACAATCAACATCCTCTCGAGAGACTTTAATTCAGATAAGCCTGAGCTTAACGATATTAAGTTTTACCGTTTACTTTTATTCTTTACACTTTTGCAAGAGCTGTGTTCGAGAGATTGGAAGTTTGGTGCGGTCGCATCCTTGCGAGCCATCTACCTGAGGGAGCCCCCGTTACAGATATGAAATTCACTATATTAGTCCTCAACACATGTATCCTCATCTCTAAAAACCTCTACTGTTGTATCTATGTAGATGATATAGTTATAATCCTGGTACTCAAATACAAGTGAAAGACTGCCTCAACAAAATTCAATCTAAATTCAACTGCACCAATTCAGGAGAAGCCTCACTTCTACTTGGGATGCAGATTGAAAAGGGAAACTATTATATATGACTATTCTAATAGTTCTACATCACTAAAATGCTAACACATTATGACATAATAGATGCCATACCAATAGCTACTCCTATCTAAGTACACTCACCTTTAAAGGTTGTATAACCAAATGAAGAACTAAGCTAATAACGACTTTATCAATCCATAATTAGATCCCTGATATACACAGCAATCATAACTAGACCAGACATTGCTCATGCAACTGCCTTCCTAAGCCAATTCTGGGCTAAACCATCTACAATATATCTCAAAAGTGCAAAACAAGTTCTACGATATATCAAAAGGACAATGTTCAAAGTATTATGATATGAGACAACAAAGAACAAAGAACAACTTCATGTATAAAGTGACAGCTCCTTCATATCAAACCTATCTGATAGAAAACCCTTCACTGGACTATTAATACAAACATATAGACACATGGTTATATGGCACTCAAAGAAACAGATAACTGTAGCCCTCTCAACTACCGAAGCAGAATATAGAGTATTCACCTTCGTAATGAAACAAATAATATCGATCAACTGTATACTGTCTCAAATGGGAATATCAACCAAACTGATCATTTACTGTGACAATACTGCTGCCATAAAGTTAACTGAAAACTAAGGAGTTTCTGATCAAACAAAATATATCGACATGTGGTATCACTACACATGACTCGAATAGAAATGAGAGAGTGGGGAAGTAGTTGTCAGACAAGTTGGTACAAAGGAAAGCTTAGCCAATGTATGTATAGAAGGATTGATAATAGTGTTATTTGAGAAGATACTAGTTATGTTAGGAATGGAGTTGTAGAGGAAGTGTTAAAATTAGAATGACTCACTTATCCTGTATGGTCACAGATAGGAGTCAATGTAACTCACACCTGCAACCATGTATAACACATAGATATTTCCTTCAAGTTGGTTGGATGGCTGTGCACATGACTAGAACCCGGATATAAAGGAACAGGAATTTCTCCTAAGTTGTTTCTTAGTTCACTAGTGCAAGCAGGGAATACTATCTTACAGTTTAATACTATATTGCATTCAACTCACACTGCTATCTTACATCCTAACAAAAGCCCCAGAGTTACCAATATTTTCAGTTCTTACCCAAGAGCCCCGGGGAGGGACTTGAATTTAGATATCTCGTTCTTACTCTAGCAGGTGTCATCGGTGTCATACAAAACCACACCCGCCCCCCCCGAGTTCCCAAACGCCAATGCAGGCCCCTCCTCCCTAGTCCCCTAGCACTCTTTTCCCTAACTCAGCCATCTTCCCAGACGGAAATCGAATTCGATGGCTAAAAAGAAAAGAATCACCGCCAGCTCCTGCGGGGGAGATTCCCCTAAGGAGGAGAACGGCCAAGGGGCATGTGCATCCACTCGAGAAACTCGCCTCCGGTGGGCACACTACTCGAGTACCGGTAGAACATGACAAGGCTTCTTGCCTCCCCTGGGAAAACGATTAATGGAAAATCAACGATAAGTGCAAGTGATGACCCATGACGCGTGCGGCTCCCAAGGTTGTGAGCCGATTGCACCCCATTGGTCAGCTATGACAGGGTATAGGGCGGGTCTCGGATCATCATCATCCCACCATCGTCTAATAGACTAACTTATGATACCGGTAGGACACTTCGTATGATAGGATCGCTTACACCTCTGCAGTTCGCGAGAGCACTCATGGTGCGAATGTCTTACTGACCCACCACTCCCTGAGTGAGTAAATCCTTTCGACATTGTCACCTTTTACACTCGGGAAAAACAATCTCGAATACCGATCCGGCAGAGGGAAATTGGGCAAGAAACCAAATGTCTCTAGCGGGCGTCACCCCATGGGGGATCTCAGCCAACATCTACCGTACATGTCTCTCCCGCACCGCCATACTCAGACTACCACGATCCCCGCTGGCAATGGGAAAGTCGAAATCAACTTCCCCATTGATTCTACCGCGAGCACGGAACTTCTCCCTTACCAACACAAGCCGTAACACAGCCACCACCCATCCCGGAAAACCCCCGTCTCCATTGGGGACCCTAGCAAACACATTCGCCCGCATCTCCCAACCCCTCAAAACCGGCGCCAAACCCCAGCCATTCTTTCCGGACATTAGTTCCCCGACAGTGGGATACTGGCTGCTAGGCTCTGCGGGATTAGTCTTTGGCATTGTAGTCCTGGGCGGACTTACTCGGCTGACCGAGTCCGGGTACCCCCTCCCTCCCGCATTCTACAGCTTTTAACACCCCTCACTAACAACCCCCCCAGCCTAAGCATAACAGAATGGAAACCAATAACGGGCACCCTCCCCCCCCTCTCCCTCGAAGACTGGGAATCCGACTTCAGCAAATACCGCAACACCCCCGAATACCGCATCCTAAAACCAAACATGAGTCTGGATGAATACAAATTCATTTATTACATGGAATGGACCCACCGGCTTCTTGGGCGAATGATTGGCCTCTCCTTTGTCCTACCAGCAGCCTACTTCGTCGCGCGGGGGCGTGTAACCCGGCGCATGGCGCTCCGCCTGGGCGGCATATCCGGGCTGATAGCCCTGGAGGGCGGGATAGGGTGGTGGATGGTAAAATCGGGCCTTAAGGACGACCTGTTTCAGCAACCGGGAGCGCACCCGCGCGTCAGCCAGTACCGCTTAACGGCACACCTGGGGGGCGCGTTCGCGGTGTACGCGACAATGCTATGGAACGGGCTGTCCGTGCTCCGCGAGAACCGCCTCGTGCTACCGGACCCAAAAGCCGCGATTAACGAATACAACACGCTATCCAACCCCGTGCTGCGCCCGTTCCGCCGTCTGGTAGGTGTGATTAGCGTACTAGTGTTCGCAACCGCCATGTCCGGCGGTCTGGTGGCCGGTTTGGATGCAGGCCTTATTTACAACGAATTCCCAAAAATGGGCAACGGGTACATTCCCCCGCTGACGGAACTCATGGACCCATTCTACGCCCGACATCCGGATCACTCGGACCTGTGGTGGCGCAACATGCTGGAGAACCCCACAACCGTGCAATTCGACCACCGGTGTCTTGCCATATCCACCTTCTCCTTCATTACCGCGGTGTTTGCTTACTCTAGACTGAACCCTGGCATTGCTAGGGCGCTCACCAAAAATGGGAAAAGGGGGATTACGGGAGTCATGCATTTGGCCATCTTGCAGGTTTTGTTGGGTGTTGGGACGCTGGTGTACATGGTCCCTACGCATCTAGCGGCCACGCATCAGGCGGGAAGCTTGGCGTTGTTGACTGGCGCTATCGTGCTTGCTTCGAGGGTTTGGTTGCCCAGGGCTGCGGTCGGTGCGGCGAGGAGGAGGTTGGAGGTGGCAGGTGAGAGGAAGGTTGGGGGGAAGAGAAGGTCGTGAGGCGAGGCGAGATGGGGAGTGAATGGGCGGATGGATGGATAGATGGATAGGGGAGGGGGTATCTTGTATAATTATGTAGCTTTCTCGCTCAGTGTAATTAGGGGTTTGCAATGTCGCGCAGCAGACGGAATAGAGGCAATAAGCTCCCGGTACGAACACTCGATCCCGTGCCGCTCCCAGAATCTTGCGCGCCATGCGATGACTCGAATCCGAAGAATTACCCCATGTACAGACCCACATTCCTTGATGCCGTATCACGCCCACAGAAATTTTGCGGTATTCACATCTACGGTACTCACATCAAACGGATCGAAAACCCCTGGCATGCACAAATTAAATATATGAAGAAAAAACCCCGAAATCCGGTTTTGTCTTATTTCATTTCGAATCACAATCAATCACTCCCTCAGGTTCTAAGTGAAACAAAAGCAAAGTAAAGATTAAGAAAGGTGAAAAAAGAAAAAGAAATCTACGACTGCAGTTCACCACTGCTCTCGACACTACGGCAGCAAAAGTCAGTCATTCCGACAACTAGCCAATCCATCAGGAATGCAGAGGAATAGGTCAAGGGAAAAGAAAAGGAAAAACACTCACG